>JASANE010006917.1:0-11559 GCA_030248225.1 Trileptium ribeirensis
GCTGAAAAGTTTGGCTTGGTGGTTTTTGGGCATGGGAAACTCATTGCCGGTGTTGATTCTGCTCTGCTCCCCATGGGTACTCGGGTATGCAACGTTAACAATACGTGCAGCCACAGCGATCATATATTACGGTTGGGTAACTTTTAGGAAGTATAGATTCCCATAAAAACACGAAGACGTATAGAATTACGGATAAATATGTCCACAACACGTACATACCAAAGTTTGTTAGTAAACGAACGCTTTAAAGTTGGTTTTTGTTGATGTTCCTTCAGAAACCAACACGACAAAGTTTGTTATAGAGTACGACAACGTTCCTTTGGTTTACGTTGGTTGGTAAACGAAAGTGTTAACGTTCGTTTGTGTTATTTTTGGTTCCTTTTATGCGTAATGTTTTGACCGTTACTCTACCATGTGTTATCTATGAGTATTTCAGGAACTATAATCGGCTGCAATTTTTGGGCAATGTAGTTTTTCATAAAAATTAACGCCCGTTTTGGACAATGGGGCATGTAGCATCATTTGCGAGGGTTTGTTTTGTGCAAAATTTTGTATAACATTTGTGTCAATGAACTACATTGGATACATGAATGTTTTGTGACTATGCTGAATAGCAACTTATGGAGATTAATGGTTTTTTAATTAGTTTAACTAGATTAGGTTTTTATATCTTGCTTATAAATGTGTCCCTAATGGATGTAATTTGTGTCCCTAATTTCTAGTTACCATATTTTAGGAAGCACCCAAGAAACCACCGACACCTGAGCCAGCGGCTGAGTCTGACCCAGAAAGTGACTTGGGTAATGTTCAAAGAGCATACGTGCTATAATAAATCTGGCTGTTCTGTAATATTTGTTCTAATTGACGATTGTTTGCTTAGTGTCTCGCAATATGGATTTACAGGTTCAATATTATATGGAATTTGTGAGTGACCTGCTACATTTGTTAGTTTTCACCTTTAGAACCTTGCACAACATGTTTCCCGTTACATAACTTTTTCATTGTAGATAAACGTGTTGGCGTCTGTTTGAAGTAATGGGTTTGGAGGGTTCCAGAAGTACAGTTTATGAGTTATCATTTATGTTGGTGTTGTTAGTATACTCAATTTATAACTGTTAAGCTAGTAGCTTGTCGTAACGTCAAGGTTTTGGATTCTTCGTGTTGAGTATGTAATACGGAGAGATGTTCACACCTATATTGAGCATCAACTTACAAATTGAGCCGCATATAAGCCATGTTGCTTGGTTAGTTGAGGCTTTTTACCCGTTTATTGTGTATTAGAATGTGCATTTTGATAGATGATAAATTGCTCTACGAAATCAATAACGTCCATATATCTAGAGCGCTTACACAGATATTGCAATTTTTGGGTTTCATAGGACCATTCAAAATCCAGCTTTGATCTAACCTTGCTGTATGTAATGACAATAACGGTACACCATGTGTTGATATATAAAGAATACAAAGTGAGACCAAGAACACCCATCCAACTCGGTCGGTTATAGAGAAATTATTGTTTTGGTATATTTTAGGTCCCATCGGACGATTCAAAAACTCATTTGGCTCACCTTACAGCTTGAGTAATGATAGTAACAGCAAACCCTATGCTCCTACAAATTGCTTTACAGAATCAAACCAATAACTGGAAAACGCTGAAACCGGGCCTCGCCTGCAATTAAATTCCACAAATAGATATTTCAAGCTTTCAAAATGAGGTTAACTAAATCAATCCGCCCAACCAAAGCTGAGTTATGCTTGTCACTCGAAACATCCAACTATCCAATTCCACCACTATACAGCTAGTAAGAATTCTTCGCTTCCGTCGTTTCACTCATTACATTGAGAATTCAACCATATTTCGATATTATATTACGAGCTAGAAAATAAATTATACGTGTATGATAAATCATTATATAAGTATGACCAATGCTCATAGCGATTCCTTGTGTGACCGTTGTAAAACTATGTACATTATAGTGTCTGTTGATGTATTTGTTTTAGCGTGGTTTCTACCCGTATTTAACCTAAAATTGCGCAAATTTGTCATTTTGATGAGTTCTACGTTTCTTGTGGTTTATAGAAATTGTTTATTCTTTCCCCATCCCCAAAGAGATATTCAAGGACAATATGACTCAGAACTTAATATCTGTGCTGTATAATTCATTTAGAAAGCACTCGGCCATCTGTTTTGAATTTTTAACGTTACCTGTGATGTTGGGGCACAACTTGTATGCAGTTGTTGCACCGATCTCATGTGATTAAATCCCAAAATCTAGAGGTCATAAGCTTGATGACACCAAACTTGCTTATTTTTGGCTATTAATGATTTGTGTTGTATACACCAGATATGCATTTTCTTTATTTTATCTAATGTAGTTCTATTATACAGATTTTATCTACGAAATTAAAGCTATTCTAAAACAGTTTTTTCAACGTGTGGGGAACTCTAATTTTGAAACCGAGTTAGAGAGATGAATGGCGTCGGTGAAATGAATCACCAGGTACACTTTATGTCGTACCGTTGTTATGTGTCTAAAGGTTTCAATATTTTAGTATAATTCGGTTGCCACAACGTCACATTTTGCAAATAGTTGAGTGGAGTGTAGGGTTGTCAGAAGAAAAATGTTGGAGCTTTTATATTACGTGGACAATACTGTAAAAAAAATTTTCGCATATTTCAGACTCGTCAAATTTGTTATGATCTTGTAATGTTATGTGTTTTGTTTTTAGAGTTGGATATGGAGGGAGTGATGGAAGCTGAAAATGACGAGCCATTGCCTTTGCCGGATTCCACGTTGGAGGTAAATTCTAATTTCGGTGATTGCCTATACTATTTCACCTAAGCCGTTATTGTTACATCTGTTTTGTAAAATTTAGAAACAGAAGCAACATGTTTTGTTGGAAGCAAGTGTTTCGCCACAATTTTTTGTTTTTTTCTTCAAGCTTAACGTAAACTTAAACCCTGGGTGTTGCGCATGGACAAGAAACTTGCGCCACTTTCTAAAGTGGAATTCAGAATGAGTGGCGAGGTGATAAAACGAAATTTTTCTAGTGTAGCTATTTTTATAACATATTTTTTAAATTACATAACATAATATTTTAATATATTATATTTCATATTATAACATATATTACATAAGTATATTATATTTGCCAATTTTAGTTAAATTTTTACATTTTTGCAAATTAATTAGTAATTCGTGTCTAATTTTGGCCATATATTACGTTTTCGGAAACGAATTAATTGTTCATATATAGATCATCCACTTTAGAACTTAAGAGCATAGTTAATGTTTCACTGGCAGTTGAACACCACAAAGAGATCTTATATTAGCGATTTTATGTCACAGTATGGATATGTTGCATTTCATACATATGATCAATTGATTAATGGTTTAGCATATTGTATTAACAATATAAATAACTTTTTAAGGCTAAATCGGTTTATGTATTAGTAGTCCTGTACTATTCTCTATAAATCCATTCTTAATCTACTGTCACTATGTGATATGTCACTAATACGCCACAAAGTAATTTCACTTTGCTGTCTTTTTTCGATTGTTATATCTTTGGAAATAGTTGCACAAGTCACGTGCTGAATATTGCGGAAAAATTATGCCAGACTTAATTGACGGAGGCAAGACGAGCCACCGAAGGTGGCGAGTCGCAGCCGGAGGCGTACATTTAACTTTATTGACGGAGGCAAGACGAGCCACCGAAGGTGGCGAGTCGCAGCCGGAGGCGTACATTTAACTTTATATATATCAATATACTAGACGCAAAATTTCAATTTTCTCTGTGACTTTTTTTTGTTTGTCACAGACAGGTCTGCAGGTTGAACGCCTGGGCCGATTTTAGAAATTTTTTTTCTTCGTGTTGCATATTCTCTTGCGGAGTGCCCTTTCATTGAGCACTTTTTTCTACGAAAATTGCTTTGTACTCAAAATTAAGCAAATGTTGCTCAAACTTAGGGATTTTTGCCATTTTTTCAGCTTTTTCACCGCATCTCGACAACCGTTCGTGCTATTTCGGCGATTTTTTTACATAAAATGTATTTTCACGTTTTCTAAACAGCTGTATATAGCTGATTGACGTATTTCATCTCTTTCCTTAAAAATTAAGCAAATTCTCTTAAAATTGACTTAGGGAAACCTAAGTTCATCATATCTCGACAACCGTTCGTGCTATCTCGGTCATTTTTTGACATAACATGTACCTTCACGTTTTCTAAAAGACTGTATACGAGTGATCTACTTACCTTTATAAATTCTCTTAAAATTAAGCAAAGTCTCTTAAAAATGAGTGAAAAATTATTAAGTGTGTTATAACTTTTGAATGACTCGGCCGATTTGGACTAAATTTCATTGATGGGTACAACTTGATAGATGTATTGTCATTCTACTGTATAAATAACTAGAAGTTTTCATGTCTTCCTCTTATTATTGTTACCAAAAATGTTAGAAATTCCACAAGCTGTATGCACTATTCACGCCGTTGTTAACCACCATGCCTCCGTCACCCACGTTTACGTGTTACTAGTATATATCAATATACTAGACGCAAAATTTCAATTTTCTCTGTGACTTTTTTTTTGTTTGTCACAGACAGGTCTGCAGGTTGAACGCCTGGGCCGATTTTAGAAATTTTTTTTCTTCGTGTTGCATTATCTCTTGCGGAGTGCCCTTTCATTGAGCACTTTTTTCTACGAAAACTGCTTTGTACTCAAAATTAAGCAAATGTTGCTCAAACTTAGGGATTTTTGCCATTTTTTCAGCTTTTTCACCGCATCTCGACAACCGTTCGTGCTATTTCGGCGATTTTTTTACATAAAATGTATTTTCACGTTTTCTAAACAGCTGTATATAGCTGATTGACGTATTTCATCTCTTTCCTTAAAAATTAAGCAAATTCTCTTAAAATTGACTTAGGGAAACCTAAGTTCATCATATCTCGACAACCGTTCGTGCTATCTCGGTCATTTTTTGACATAACATGTACCTTCACGTTTTCTAAAAGACTGTATACGAGTGATCTACTTACCTTTATAAATTCTCTTAAAATTAAGCAAAGTCTCTTAAAAATGAGTGAAAAATTATTAAGTGTGTTATAACTTTTGAATGACTCGGCCGATTTGGACTAAATTTCATTGATGGGTACAACTTGATAGATGTATTGTCATTCTACTGTATAAATAACTAGACGTTTTCATGTCTTCCTCTTATTATTGTTACCAAAAATGTTAGAAATTCCACAAGCTGTATGCACTATTCACGCCGTTGTTAACCACCATGCCTCCGTCACCCACGTTTACGTGTTACTAGTATTATTTCATGTTAGGTTATAATGCTGTTCTCTGGGGTTGTCATGGCTTCAACGATTTAAATCTTGGTTAGGGAGAATAATTAGTCGAAATCCGCCGCAGGATTGTAAAACTTATCGTTAGTTTTTTAGCCTAAAAGTTTTTACTTTCTTCTAAATATTTATATAACCTTTATCACAGCTCATGAATCTCTTTTGCTCAGGATTTTTATGAATAGTCGAAATATAAGCAATGACGTTGTTAAAGTATCATGTCTGATGTCTCCTCAAATACCTGGTTGTTCTGGGAGATTGGCATATGGGAGCCAAAATTCACCTGCGGTGAACCGCCGACATTCGTGGAGAGCTTGGTCATTATGGGACTCTTCCCTTTATTAATTTAAAAGCCAATTATGAAGTAATATAATTCTGTACAATCCTTTGTGAGTTATAATGTTTTTACCGGAAAACTTATTCCTGCTAATCGCTTTGTCAGGTCACAGAAGAAATGGAAGAGCAGTCGAACACAAAGCGCGGCGAAGCGATGTCGGCTTTTTCTGATGGTAATTTTGAAGAATCCGTAAAATTGCTTACGCAAGCACTCGAAACAAATCCACATTCAGCTATTCTTTATGCCAAACGTGCAAGGTTTGTTGTTCAGGCTTTTTGCTAGTAAGGTTGATACGTCAATACTGCTAGTTATGACGATCCCGAGATACTCGAGTTATTTACCGTTACATACGGAATATTTTTAATTAAACTGATCGCACCCTGATGATATCCATTATTTGGATTTGTGTGTCCTACTGTGTGTTTTGTTGCATAACTTTATTTTAAACTGACAGCTGAATCTGCTGATATAAAAGTATTGCTGGGACGTAGCGGATATGGAGAAATTATAAGCTGTGTACGAATATTGCGAAGTACCGTATCATACACGCTTCACCGGTGGGGAAAATGATGCCAAAATCTTGTGGCATACCCAGACAGCAGTGTTTCTTAGTCAGAGTGGTATAATAATTTTCCTCTCAACTCTAATAGCATGTTCCCACATTAATTGGGGGTAAAGCCAGCCGGGTGTGCATATTTCATATTATTTTATAAACGCGTCTGCACTGCCATTGCTGCATTATAACTTATATACACGACAAATGTCAAACTAATACATATTTCACCTCGCATTGTTGAAGATTAAAAAATTTTGGGGTAGGAGGGTGTAGCGAATACTGATCAGCGGCCGGTCACTGTCCTTACTCTCTTATGCGATATTACCAATCGAGGGTCGACTAACGGTTTGCTCGGTTTTTTGGCAAAAATAAGTAAACACTAAATGGAATTTTTTGGTAGTAGTATTGAAGTGGGAGTGCTTTGAAGATTCGGCAATACCTAGGGTCCCTCTGTTTGGAAGCGAGTATAGTAATGTATGAATAAATTTAAGCTGCGCCCCTTACCATCCTGTTTTGTCAAAAGCAATTGCCAGTCAGTTGTGCACTGAACACAAATTTCATTTTTGCATTAAGGAACAGAAATTAGTCAGTTTCATATTTCATACATTATAATTTGAAAACGTTCGCGAACACATTGGTGTTGAACTACAGGAACCTAATTGCATTCGCTAATGGTGTTATGGAACAGAAAAATGCCGAAATCGGATACGGCAATTGAAATACGAGTTTTGTTCTCTAACAACGTTTTGTACGTGGTGTTAAAAGAGGATGGTTGGGAACGCAACTTTACGCTTGCATAACAATATTATATATATTTTACCCAAATGTCAGATGAAATTATTTACAGCGCGCTACTGAAACTCAAGAAGCCAGTTGCAGCTATTCGTGACTGCGATAAAGCAATTTCACTCAATCCCGATTCAGCAGGGCCATATAAATTTCGAGGTCGTGCATACAGGTTAGTGCCAGTGTAAATTAATGAAGTTGTTTTTGTCAATTAATTAGAGGTAATAGCTTTTTCGCACGGCTTGAATCGGCTCAGTGTGGGCTCCAGCCAAGCCTGCACTAACTTTTTTACGGGACGAGCCGAGTCCGAACTTTCAACTTGGTAGCCAAGCCAAACTTCGTTTCGTCCCAAAAAGCTAGACTAGATCGGGTTGTATAATGGTGTAAAAGATATTTTTAAATATTTCACTAATATTTATGTACCGATTAATAAAAATATATATTATTAATGGTCTATACAAATTATCCTCATAACGCCCACTCCCGGTCCGTTTCATCGACGTTTGCGAGAAACTGGTAGCTGTTTTGAGATTGAAAATGACATGTTCATAAGTACAACATTTTTACCTAATAAGTTCAATGGTAGATTTTAAGACGCTTCAGCAGGGTTAAGCAAGCGAACGATGATTATACCATTGGTTTAAAACTCAGCTGGCTACAAAACAAATGGCGCGCATCAATAAATTACTACACGCAATCAATTAGCATTACCAGTAATATTAAGCATAATTTAGCATAATTCTGACAGACACGATGTATAAAAGCTAAGTATATACTGCTGCAGGTCATTATGTTACGAAATACCCCGTAATTTTTAATTTTCATTACAATTCCGATAAGACATTTTCCAATTTGAAAAATATTCTTATATGAAAATTCATATATGTCAAAACTCCTTCAATTACCTAGTATCATTGTAGTTTTGTTAGCACTTTTAGTTGCTCGTAACGCTAGCGACGCGGAGTTATAGCTGCATACCGTAAATTTCTTAAAACGATGTTAAGTACGTGGCCTCTGACGGAACTGCCAAAGATTTAACCCCATATGACTGGCCTCGCCCTACCTCATGTGCAAGAATAACCCAACCATTTCATGTTTGGGTTTTTCTCTATTCTATGTTTAAATGTGTTCAATTTAAGGCTGCAGCTATTGTTGCATCTCCTTCACTGACTACTAAAATTTCTTGTCTGACCATCACAAATTTTGTTTTTCCATATTTTCTCCAATTTTGGCCAATTTAAAAAAATTGCTTAATTTCTTCATTTTAAACAATTTTTGCTGATTTCACCCAAATTTTGTTAAAAAATTTTGCTGATTTTTCCTAATTTTTGCCAAAATTTCGATATTTGCAGAAGTCATAGTCTTGACCTTTAGATACGAACTCGCCGCCCTTGTTAAGGGTCGGAGCTGATACTGGGTGTCTGAACACCAGTCTCAGAGGCGCAAAAACCTTCGTTGGTAAGTTTATAGAATTACCTTCCCTGTTAGAAGCTGCAAAACTCGTTCATTGTTTCTTCGAGAACTGTAAGTTTCCGAAGAGTTATTTTGTTACATCCATCTTTGTTGGAAATGTATGTTGTAATGCTGAATGTTTATCGTTTCAGTTAAATTCTCTTTTGACATTTCGTTATAAAGTTTTAGAATGTCTTTCAAGCTGTAAACGTTAATATTGCGTAGACATACGAACATACATGGCTAGGAAGTATTATACCAACCACTTCTCTGCGAAGGGCTTACACGAATTTTCTTAGCCTCCCCAAGTCTAAGCGTAACTCCATTTTTTGCCAAGGCTAGTTGCTTCGAATAATTGAGAATAATCAAGCCAAAATATGTGGAAAGTGATCCTGTGAGTGCCTATGAATAATTGCGAATCTTTGCTGCATTGGTTGGTGTTTTACGTTTGGTTACTGTAGATACTGTGTGGCGAAGAAGAACGCAGCTTGCTTGACTAGTCATTAACATGTGCTCATTAACTAAAAGAAAGTGCAAAAATGAAAAGGATACTTATAGAAACGAGTTTTGTCAAGTAACGCACATTGTAGAAATTTTTTTTGTCCACCTATTGGTCACATTACTCTTAACCAGATTGTTGCTTTTTCGCAATGGAACTTAGTTGTGCACCTAGCTTGACGTTTGCGCTCCTCAAATTATTTCCTTCATAAATTCTCTCGTAACCGACACGAATTGGAGACTTTTATTTTGGTAATTTGGCGCAACCCAGTGTTTTAGGTTATAACCTTTGCCAGAGGCATCGAATCGAAAATGGAGACTACCGCCATAACACTGTTTACGCTTTTTTCAGAGCAGCCGTTTTCGTGCTATGACCCAAACGTATCATTTGTCATGTAATTAAAATGGTTTCAGTGTTGCCATTAATAGATTGCTTGTTATTATGGGACTTTAAAGAGCTGAATTCGGGGCCTTGCAGTGGTCACCAAGGGTATATTAGCGGCTTCCCGTCGCTGCTTGAATAGCTATTAATAGTTTGTAGTAACAATAATTTTTTGTAACATTTAATAAATAATTTGAATTTAGTTGCCATGTTTAGCATTTTTAAAGCTTTGCGCCATATTAAAGGGGCAATGGCGTACCCAGTTTGGCTTAAAACGAAGAAACACAAACGTTTTTAGCCCTATAAATAATCCAATATGCCCATCGTCCATTTCCAAGAAAGTTCATGCTCATCTTGTTCAAATTTTTATAATTTTGTTTTCCTAGGTTTTTATTTTAACTTTGGCTCATAGCTCAAAAAGGGCTACTCTAACACGAAAGTGGTGTATATATCTATGAACGGATTGTGATAAGTTGTCTCCGGTTAGGATGTGATGCCTGCAAATACAATTATAGGGAATTTTTCCCGAAGAATGCCTATAAATATGTGCTCTCTGCTGAACCTGACTTCCAAATTTGTTTACCTTTAAGAAAATGCTTGTGAATCGGAATGCTTCCGAATCATGCAAAAATAAAACTTATAACTTTTATTTGAATTCAAGCATAAATATGTTGGGATCATCTCTAATGATACCAGTATGCGCGGGTTTATTCAGCTTATGTCTTGACGTGTGTGAGTAAAAACAATTTATACTAAGGTTATGGCTAAAACATAATTTGTGTAACAAAGTTTTCAGGCTACTCGGAAAATTTGAGGAAGCGCATAAAGACTTGTCAACAGCCTGCAAACTGGATTATGACGATCAAGTTTACGAATGGTTAAAAGAAGTGGAGCCTAATGTAATTTAGTTGTTCTTAATATTGTTCTGCGTAAAGTATTGTGTGATGTCCAAGTCAGAGACGCGCTGTCCAAGATTGCCAACACCCGAAAAAAATTCGGCCCACCCGACTGGAGATTTTATCGGATCTTCCATTTTACAATTTTAACAACGAGATCGATTCATAAAATGTATAAAAGCAGACTTCCTCCGTATGTCTCTATTGACACTTGTCGCAAATCAACCGGTTTAGGCTAAACACGTTCTCTATGTACAGTTTCGTAATACACACCGTTACATCATATTTGTCAATAAATTAATACCATAGGCCTGGCCTGTCCATGGTGTGGGAAATAACCCACGCTCCAAATCCCACCATGTTCGTTAGATTTTCCTCCGACCCCGACCTCCCCCACCATATTCAACTAATTCCAAAATGATTGCCTCAAAATTTATGTTCTTTGTATTCTTGATGTTTTTAATACATTAATTAATTATCCCTATTTCTAACATCAATTGCCAAAACGGGCTGAAAATACTTTCACGACAGTGAAAGTACATAAAACAATATGAGAATATTAAACATTTTTATCAAAATTTGCCACCCGACTTTGAAATTTTCCCCGAGAACGAATATGGGGGCGAAATTCCCCCATTGTCCCGGAAGGCTGTGGACCGGAATGTAGCCTTGAGGCAAGTTAGGGATTAATATTGTGTTTGCAAATTACTAATGTCTTTCTTCTAAGGTAAAAGCCAGTAAATGGATTTAATATAAGCTAAGTATTGATTGCAACGCGACCAAACTCCGTGGAAAGTTATTACAACAATGTTTAAAATTTAGCAGTAATTTATTTATATAAATGTACTCGGTTTTCACTGAGCTAGTGCTGCAGTTTAGGGAACATATAACGTAAAATTGATAAAAATACATAATATCATGTTTTCGTGTGTGTTCCTGTAAAAATTTAACTTTTAAACACTATAAGGCGCATTATGTTCGTTAACTACTAATGTTCACACATATTTAACGCATTTAACTTAATGTTCGCACATATTGAACACATTTAACTCATCATGGCTGGAACATTCTACTAATGTTCGCACATATTGAACACATTTAGCTCATCATGGCTGCAGCATTCAGCCTTGAACTGTTCGTGGTGCAGGTTCTCAATTGTATCTTGACGCCGTCTTGTTTACGTTCATGCCGTTCTTGTCACCTAACGGAAATTTGTTGTGAAAGTTATTCCATCTATACCTATTTCAAATGACTCTTAGCAACAGCAGCGAGTTTTTGCCGATAATTAAACACGTTTTTG
>JASANE010006918.1:0-30034 GCA_030248225.1 Trileptium ribeirensis
AGTCTAAACTAATTTCATAGCAAGCCTTAAAATCAATTTCACTTCAATCTTAACTTTGGTTTATTGGATTTTATTTTGAACAAATTTCAATAGGATACTTAATCCCGTTTTAGAAACTTAAATAACCTTTGTTTTGCCAGATTAATTCAGCTCAAATTTCAATTCAATTAAATTGTACATGATTTTACTCATTTGTGAAATAATTCATATTTCTAATTTCCTCAAACTGTGTTGCGGACACTATATTTTTATGCAAAAATTATCTCTATTTTTCTACCTATAAATTCACAAATTCACCCAATTTTGTCATATTATGTTATCAATCTTAGTTTCTACCTACCTCGGTGTAAATATATTGTGTTTTGAATACAGGGAGATATTATGTAGTATACTTTATTTTGTACTTTGATTTTGTTAGTTTAATATTTGATCATATGCTGCGCATTAATATTGCTTGGAAAGAATCCATAGTTCATTCCAAATTATAACAAACTATTATTCAGGTGCGATTTTTAATCTCATTATTAACCTACAAATTAAATCCTTGGAATTTTGAGAAAAATCTGATTTAGAATATTTTTGAAATTCTAATGATTTTTCATTATCAGAAATTTTGCAAGAAACCAAATACAATCATCAGAAATTTTTCAACGGTATTTTCAAACCCAAACGGCGAATTTTGCATTTCTCGCGCACTTAACCTGGTGGTTACAATTATTATTTGGTATTGTTATTAATGTAAGTCGAGACAAGGTACGGTGTACATTAATTTGGTTTAGTAATCTTGCTCAATGTTATATGTTACTGCCATCATATTTTAAAGCATTATATTAACATTTTGTAGGTATGATATTGTTGTAAATTGCGACGAGTACAATTATAATTTTTCAAATTTCTATTCTAATATTGGAAAAATGAAAAACTCAAAAATACAAGTTTAACCTGCTCCCTAGAACATATACTCAACGGGGACGTTGAGGACTCGGGTCCGGGGGATGTCAACTTTTGGGCAGGTCCAACCTTGTATTTTTCCGTTCCCAGAAACCATATCTTACTAATCTGAACTTTATCCCAAAAATGGTAATGAATTAATTTTCCTTCCTTGGGGCAGCAATAACTCTTATAACCTCACTTGATTGGACATTTTCTACTATTTTGGGCGTAGAAATTCATAATTTTCCTTATTTGGGGCTATGTGGTTCCTATATTTCAAAAAAACTAATTTGAAACTAAAATCTGGTAATATTCAATATTTTCAACCAAATCCCAAGATTGATTTCATTTTGGAAACTTTCTCAAAAGGGGGTGGTGGTTATGCTTCCCGAGTGGAATGGCACGCGGCCGCACCTTGGGTAACCACCCCATTTTACTCCTATTTCGGGAACCATTATTTCCTAAATATGGGTCGAAATTTACAAATTTATAAATTCCATTACTTTTGGTTTAAATAACATATTACTCTCTGATTTATTATTAATTTCTCCCGGTGGGGTGTATCATATATCGTCCTCGGTAGGGCAACACCCATCCTCAGTCGGGTGAATCCCTTACTTACCTCTATCTGGTGATACATTACTTCTACACCCCGACACAATACTCCATTTTATCCAAAATTTAACTTTTTCACTTTATTAGTAAAACTATAAATATATTAGGGTTTCGTCAACTGGAAACAACTTCTATCCTAATGTGGGACTACTTTTCATCTTGTCTCTGATCTAAAAACACTCTATTCGTCCCACAATCCTATTTTTCTTAGCATTTGGTGTTCCTTAACTTTCACCATTTTTCTTTCCAAAATTAAATACGTTAATATCTGATTTTCTAACTTCATACTGGGATAAGGGTTTCACAAACTAACCCAGGGGGTTCCCACTATCTATTCCTATCTTAAAAACTACCTGATTCCTATGGGATACCCAATAATACCCCTATTTTCAACCCTAAAATTTTTCAAATTTGTTCAAAGTTATATATTAAATAAATAATTTAATAATTATTTACTAAATAAATTTTGGTAGCTACGAATTTACTTCGGTGTGAGGAATTGGCTTGAGGAGTGACTGTTGCAATATGTCCGACGATATAGTAGTTGTCATTATTATTGTTGTCCGTGTGTGCGCGACGGTTATTTTTGGTTGCTCTGTTATTATGCTTTCTTTTATTGTTCTTTATAGTTTTTTCTTTTTGTGTATGTCATGGCGAGTACTTATGAACACTCTTATATTATCCCGTTATTAATACTATTATTTTACTATTTAAAATCAGCTAGCAAGTATTATTGAAGGCTGGATATGACCATTTACTGTATTAGGAAGGTCCCGGAGCGTTAGTATTTTAGTAATGATAACCCTTGTTCGGAGTACATTTATACGGTTATTCGTCCTGATTTCACAGCTTCGCGAACACGTTCTTTTTCGTTTTTTAGTGATACGACTTTGAGCGTTATATGGTATTTACGAAGTTTTTTTTTCCTTATTAGGTTGCGTTGTAAACACACCATTTAGGGAACCTTTTCATACATATCGGTATAAGAAAAATCTCAGTGACTCCGCAGGAGGTTGCCTGCGATATTTCTCTGTATTCCTGCCGCGCAGGTGGGAATTATCAGGCAAAGTAAGCCCTGATATAGGGTTTAGGGCAGATCAGAGAGAGGGCAGCCCATCCCCTGAACGGGAACCTCTGGCTGGGATTGGTCTTTCTCCCTTTCCGGAACCGTTTTTACCACCCGTTGGTACCAGGCCATCTTCCATGGGCTGCTCTATCGTCGAAGGCTGCAGTGTTGTAAGTATGCTCTAGGGTGGGACATAATTTTCTTAGGTGGTTACGAGTTATGATTTATACACTTTTTGATACACCCTCAAAATCCTATAAAAGTTATAAAAATTGTTATAAGTCCCTAAAGCTCGCGTGTGTTCTAGGCTAGTCCTAACGCGGTGCCAATGCTTTGTTAATGGTTACCTAATACATTTCTAGTGCATAAGGCTAGATATTGTTAAGTTTTTTTTCTTCTCTATATAATACCTTGGGTACTAATATTGTTATATCGTTTGCTATCTTGTTCATAAAAATTCTACTTAACAACGGGTATTAAAATTTTTCCACGAAACTTGTATGGTTAATCAAACTCGAGCCGATCACTAACTGTTTAGCTATTTTGTTATTCCACCTAAAGGTGCTGGTCACCTATCAAGGTACACGTGTTTTTCCTTACGCTAGCATCAACCTATCCCTAGGATCTTGTTGTCTCTAAGCTTCATATAGTGCTGCGCACGCCTAAGACAGTATTAACCTACCCTTAGGGCTAGGGCTATGCTGCGTCGAGGCTACTAGAGTATGCGGCGAATTGCCGTATAACTAAAAAAAACTAAAATCTCTAATGGCCGGCTATATGATATTTTAGTTTCTTGAAGACGGCTGCTAGAGATTTTTCTCTTTAATGACTGCTTGTTAGATATTTAAGTCTCTAACAGATAGCTGTAAGAGATTTTAGTCTTATACAGATAGCCAATAAATACAAAAATCTCTAACAACTGGCCGTTAGAGACTAAAATCCCTAGCAGCTAGTCATAACAGATTATTGTCTCTTATGGCTATCTGTTAGAAACTTTTGTCTCTTACAGCCAGTTATAAAATACAAAAGTCTCTAATAGGTATCCATTAGAATTTCAAATATTTAACGACTGGCTGTAAGAGACAAAAGTCTCTAATAGCTAGCCATTAGAGACGAAAATCTGTAACGGCTAGCTGTTAGAGACTAAAATCTCTTGCAACTAATCATAACAGATTATTGTCTCTAATGGCTTGCTGTTAGAAACTTTTGTCTCTTACTGCCAGCTATAACATATAATTGTCTCTAATAGCTGTCCATTAGAATTTTAAATATCTAACGGTTGGCTGTAAGAGATTTTTGTATGTTACAGCTGGCTGTAAGAGACAAAAGTCTCTAACAGCTAGCCATTAGAGACAAAATCTTTAACGGCTAGCTGTTAGAGATTTTAGTCTCTTATGGCTAGCTGTTGGAGATTATTGTGTTTCACTGGCATACGTAAGTCGCATGTATGAACGGACAATAAAGCTATGCTTACTGTATAAGGTGCCGTGTCTTAATCTTCCACTTTTATGCATCTCATGCAAACAAACTGTAATCTTAACGATAGTAAAATCCAATGTTTACGTGAATGTTATATACTGATGTAAAAATGGGTTTGATGCAAATTTGAAGTAAAAACCCCATGGATTTTAGTTACGATCAACAACAATTTGCATTTCATACCTTAAATTGAACTTGCACTTAAATCACGAATATAGCACTGGCTTATCTAAATTAGGAGGAAGTGGTCCCGGTGGTCTAGGTACATTGTCTCACCAGGTTCCCATCACATACCCCTAGGGTTAAATATTGGCTTCCTACAGTTCAGTCCTTTATGTGAATTTTGGACACCACAGATCGTGGCCCACGTAATCCAAGTAGTTTCCTTTAACACTAAAAAGTAGCGCATTTACCCTGTTGTGCTAAGCAATGCGAATGTTTACATAATACATATCAACGAAGAGAAACGGTGCACAAGTAGAGAGGTAATAGATTTTCAGCCATGTCTGCAAAGCTTGCTGATTGGTAGCACTGTTTAAACTCTTCGATTAATACGATAAATTTACTGATACCATTATCATTCGCAACAATGAAGTTAAATGAACTGTTTTCCGCCCGACACTAAAAATTAACAGTCCATGCATTAATAAATACGTGTATGCATAACAATAGTGCAATATCCCCATAATCTCCTGCTCTAATAAGCGCTACATGCATATGCTATTTTCTATAGTGAGTTACAGTTTTAACCACTTCTTTTAAACTATCGAATGCTGAATCAAATGGATATTATGTCGTTATTTACATTACGGATTATACGAAATATATATAAACACTGCAGAGTGTGCGTATAAAAGCTAAGAACTATTAAACAATTATCGGAGGCGTTGGCTTGGAGTTAGAGTCCCAAAATGTCTCGGAAACTAGCTTGGTGGCGATGTGAGATCGCGAACAGTTTCTTGCTTCAGATATACGTATATCGTTTTTATTGTACATAAAATTGTTGTATGTATATACGTTGTCAATAAAATCATGTAGGTCTTGCATAGTTCGGAACAAGTTTGAGGTGCAAGGAAAACGCCGAGGAAGACGGGAGCACACGGAGAAAAGGAAAGGAAAACACAAAAAAAAGGGGAAAAACAAAAAACAAACCAAAACAAAAAAGGAAAAAAAAAACAAAAAAAAACCCAAAACCAAAACCAAACAAAAACAAAAAAAAAAACAAAAAACCCCGCATAATCATGCAATACACGAGCCCTGCAGCGCTAAATGCTACATTTGTAAAAATTGATTGCTTTACTATTTGGTTACGAAATAACAACTATTCGAAAAATATATTATGCATCAAAGTTTGATCGTACTTGTGCTTATTGCGCTGTAATTTTGCTGCTGGATGTTTTAGGCGGCGGCAGTGCTTCGGCAACTATTTGTCCGCTACATGGCGAGCATCGGAAGATTGACTCCGCATTCTGATTACCATTTCTTGCTGTGAAGCATGGTCATTATCGGCACCGTATGTAACGTCATGAAGACGGTCATTCAGTAAACACCTCGGCAACCATGTCATTACATATGGTATTAGAATCATTCTAGGAAGTGCAATGCCGAACAGTCTTAAGACACTAACCAAAAAAGACTAAAATATCTAACAGCTAGCCGTTACAGATTTTCGTCTCTAATGGCTAGCTATTAGAGACTTTTGTCTCTTACAGCCAGTCGTTAAATATTTGAAATTCTAATGGATACCTATTAGAGACTTTTGTATTTTATAACTGCCTGTAAGAGACAAAAGTTTCTAACAGATAGCCATAAGAGACAATAATCTGTTATGACTAGCTGCTAGGGATTTTAGTCTCTAACAGCTAGTTGTTAATGATTTTTGTATTTATTGGCAATCTGTATAAGACTAAAATTTCTTACAGCTGTCTTTTAGAGATTTAAATATCTAACAAGCAGTCATTAAAGACAAAAATCTCTAGCAGCCGTATGCAAGAAACTAAAATACCATATAACCGTCCATTAGAGATTTTAGTTTCTTGTAAACGGCTATTAAAGACAAAACTGCCCACTGTTTGCACTCATTATTCTGTGAAACCTGCATAATACATTGTATTCATTGGTTAATACTTAAACCGTAGCAAGACATCTCAGAGTATATCATTATGCAACCTATAAGTTTTAAACCGGATGGTTACAAATACCTTCTTTAGCTCCATACCCTGTCTTAACTCGGGCCGCATTGCTGAGCTAAGCCAGAGCTTGGATGCCTTCAGAGCTAATGCAGCTCCTTTCTCCCTTCATACCGACAAACAATAAAATAAAAACTAAAAGTAAAAACAATGTTATCGAATTACTTGCTTTTAAAACATACACGGAAAATTTCAATTAACCAATGCTATTGGTCGTTACGCGAACATCTTTTACTAATGGGATTTCTCAATAAATATTTTGCCATTGAAAATAAAATTTTCATGTGTTAAAATTCACATTACTCGATGTCAACCTAAATTCTGCTGTTCACGGGCCTACTCGGGCGCACCGTGACAGTATTAAGTTTTGTCAGTGTTACTACAAAAGTTTCTAAAAGAGCTCTAGGTTAAATCCTACACTAGCCTACCCGGGCACAGCAGATAACAGAACAGCTTTGTATAAAATCTTACAACAAATTATTCAAATACTGCAGACTCGCCACTCGAGCTCGCTGTAGTTTAAAGTTAACTTTTCATTCCTTAAAACCATATATAGATAACTTTACATTTTTAGAATTCAAAACTTACGCAACGTTTTAACTTTCCATCAAAATTTACTTTTTATAAAATTTATTCTTTCCTTAACTTAATACCACGGCTCGTTATGCGAACTTGCCATGGTATACTCAAGCGTGGATGGCACAATTACTCGAGCTTGCCAACGCTGACCCAATTACTCAAATTTAGTTTTAAATTTAACTGAACCAATCTTTAGGCTTTTCCAATTTCAAAATTCATTACCCAGGGCTCGTCTTGTGGACATTGCCAGGGTATGATCTTTAATAGCACAGATACTCGAGTTCGCTATCTACATTTTACCTTACACAAAATAAATTATTTCAAATTCGCTATGGCTGAGAGGTGCCGGGTGCACGAAATCAAGCCAGGTTACATTTATAATTTTTGCTATGAACAAACTCACCTTTTTCTAGTTTTTCTAATCCTTTCACACCTCAAAGGGTTAAAGGGTTTTATTCAAACAGTCCACAAGCTACAACTAAAACTCCATTTAAATTACTCAGGAAATTGTTTAAAGTAATTTACTCACTACACACGGCCAACTCAATTTATTTTAGGAATGGTTATATGATGATACAACCTTGATATCCCTGCCCGGGACGATGACATGTCTACCACTTTGAACTCGCGCAACTTCTCTTTCGTGACAAAGGGTATCTCCGACTGCTAGTAGACCGGTCCATCCCCTTTGGTGGCTTCTTTCCCCCAATCTTGACTTTACTTATATTCTTGGGAAATTTTCAAACTCGCGCTGTATTTTCACCCCTCTCCCTCTGGCCACCATAGGAGATGTCGGCTACGTTTTGGTAAGAAACGTGCCGCGGAGAAGGCCGATAAGCTCACAGCTCCCTAGCTACACTCACTTCTTGAGTGATCGTTTTTGAACTCATCATCACTCATCCGAACTGAACTTGGTAAGCATCAGCGTATAATCTCTTAGGCCGAGTGCTCACTGCATCCGTTCAATTCGGTCCGATCTGATTCGATCTATAGCCACACTGTCTTTCATTTGATCTGGTCCGATGCGACCAAATTCTGCACGTAGCGCGTGAAATTGTATGTATTGTTTCACATCACACCATCCTCTTATCTGTTTGCTATATCAGATCGAATCAGACGCAATGTGAATACGCCCTGAGATAAATCTAATAAAACACCGAGTGTGTCGCTGAAAACGCAAAAACCTTGATTTGTTTTTGAAACGATTGCTATAGGAGATAATTTTCGCTTTAGATCAGCTCTTGCAACTTCTTAAAAGAAGATAATGTTGTACAAGGTGGCATGAACTGATGCATCAATTGCAATGCTATAAATTTTTAACGAATAATTAACATAAGTTTTGGTTATAAAGTGGGATTTGAAACTTCTATTGTTTTATTCAAAGGAATAAATTAATTCTTAAAATATTATATATGCTATATAACATGAAAATCGTTGTAAAACCTTGAAGCAAATTAGGCTATTCCACATGCGACAACAGTATAGTTTATAGTTTTGCCCTCCGATGTCCCCTTCAATGCGAAAACAAAATCATTAGCATACGTCATGCACAGTAAAACTTGTTCCAAATTAGTAAATACCAATTACAACATGGACATTTACTTAAATTTTAACAATCATTTTTTGTTCACTCATTCAAATGGATTCTAAATCGATGAGAATGGCAAATTGAGCACATTACTTACTCTTCAAATTAATCGCTCAGCTAGTATTATAGAACTAGATTAAATTGGGCCAATTTTAGCGTTGAAAACAAATGCAGTTAGACTCGAGTCTGGAAACAAACGTGCCTATGCTTGCTCCTGCGAATTTCTTCTGAAACCCATCCAATAGGATAAATGTTAGCCACATCCACCCATTTGTGCCCAAGTTGTTGACATAAAATTTAGTTTTTCATAATTTATTAAATGTAAATGTCTTAAACATTTTATATGACGTGGCTTATCTGAAGGTTAAAACTTAATTTGAAATTTTACATATTTTATGAGATAGATTATTTTAAGTGATTTATGTCACATCATAATTCGTTTCCGAACATTACATGCAGATTTCAAACCCCAGCGTCAACACCGTTAAGGACGATTCGCGATATTGGGGCTGCTGAAGTGACATTTTTGCAAATATTGAGTTGTAATTTTGGCAAGCATGTCCTAAAGCGTTGTCAAAGGAGATTACTGGGCAGAGGGACGACAACCTTACTAATGGTGAAGCCTGGTAGATGCAGTTACCCATCGTATTAGTGCAACGTAACATTGCGTAACGTCCCTGAAATGTTCAAGGATGTCGTTATATTTGTATGATAACAGATGATTAATTTATAATGTAATGGATAATAATTTTTAAAATTGCCATATAGAGTAACATCTGGGGCCATGTTACAATTATACGTTGGCAGAAAACGCCACTGAAACGTAATACTGTGCATTCTTTAAAAATAGCATAATATATGTTTTGCTCAACTGATCCATATGTTAATATATTTCATCAACTCATTATATGCATACCGTAAATAATATATAATCATAAATCATAAAATACAACTAGTATTGAAATACAAGTAAAAATGAAAAATCTATAGTGCTACAAATGAGCTGCTTTGCCGAACGACGAAATTTGTTTTGAGGTCCTCAACTACGCAAGTAACAAAACACTAAATGTTCGACAATTCGAAGTTGCAAACCGGGAAATGGTAAGCAGGTTTGCCAATGTCTAAGTAAGCTTGATCTGATTTTATTGACGCTGGTACAAGATTTTTAGTGCTTCTTGAAATATGCCAAGCATTGAAGGTGGGCTCGGAAAGTGATATAGATTATCTATTTTAGCACATCTGTCTTTGTTAGCGTAATTTTAGGCCTACTTAGTGCTCTAGGTTCGATAACCTGACCGCAATCTAAAAAATTTAAGCATGAACACTTATGCTTTCATTTATAGCTAGAAGTAGTCAGAATTTATGCTTTCATTTATACACAGCACTCCTAACAACATTGTTCGATAATCGTCATATGCCGGTTTTATCCTGTCAATAGAAATTAAAGCAAACAAAATCAATATACGCTTGACCTGATTCTAAGTCACGTTTGCCGTTTCAGCAAGTTGATTAATCCTGAGTAGAACATAGTGTTGCAAGTATAACGGTTGGTAAAACATGTCACCGATACATAGCTTAAATCATCGTCAGCGCTAAAATTTGTTTCTATGATGACGCCCAATAAATCGATCGAAGATTAACCAATAAATTAACCAATATAATTTAATGTTTAAATATTGAATCTCTTTTACATCTGTTGAACGAGAATTGGCCGGTTGTTGCTCTAGAATTCTTTACTGTTTGTGCTTTAAAAGGGTTAGAGCTGCCGTAAATTCAACAGTTCTAGCAGACCATCCTGTCCAAACATGGTTAAGACTTGTCGAAATACAGTAATTGTACTAAATCCTAAAAATGTCGCCGCCTCAAATCATACAAAATGGTCAGCTATATACAGCAAGCAAAAAAGAATACTCAATCAAGCATTCACCGTAATTTGTGTCAGAGATACCATTTGATTAGCTGAATAAATTTATTGTATTTAAAAAGGAAACTATGTCGAGCGTGGTTTACTTGGAGACTAGCGAAGTTGGGCTGCTACTTGGAATAAAATTCGCTTCTAAGTACAGCGACAATATACAAAATTATAAAGTAGAAACGTTTAAATGTATAAAAGAGCCTTGCACAGAATGGAAAAAAGCCAGTTTACAACTAAAACTGTCCTCAGGCCTAAAAAGACTAGTATCAACTTAACGGGAAAAACTTTACCAATATCTGGTGAAGTACGTTTGATTTCTGGACTAGTGAATGCTGTCTATGGTTTGGAAAGCGATGTACCCTGACGCAGGTTTTCAATGTTATTATCATTACTTGCTTTTTGCTTGACTTAACTGTATGCGCGTATCGGTCCATAAACCAGACGTTTAAAAGCCATGCAACTTAAGATAGTACGCCCTAAAGTTTGTATATGTGCCATCCTAACTGTTGATTGTCCAAACTTCTAAATAACAAAAGCCGCCTACTAATCTAAATAATAGAAAAATTTGAAAATTATTTTTGGCACACAAAAACTCTAATATGCTAAGCTAAATATAGCAATATACCACAGCAATACCACTAGCTGTTGTAGAACCTAATCTGCTGCGCCAGAATTCTGTTCATCTGCAATGCCTTGCAGCAGTCTTACAACACTTATGCGGAAAAAAGGATTTTTAACAAACATATGTGCGAAACTTTTAAGTGCGCTAGCAAAATTCAATCCACTACAGATTACTATCTATGTATATAATATGGCTTTGTTTAGTAGGCATGAGGAAAGCACATGGACAAACTTAATTGATGCATCCGATGATGAATTATTATCATTACGTTTTTTATGATTAACTTGGTATTGATTCGAAAATTAAAAAAATTCTATTTTAATAATTTATGAATGTAGCAAATCTCTTAGGCACAAATGGAAGTTAGTGCAGATTCAACAAATTCGTGTTCTCTGTTACACAATCCAATTCTTAATGTTGGTTTTCGGAAAAACAGACATATTGGCGACGATCTTTGATCATAACTATCAGATGTGATTGCTATTTGTTAAAAAGACAATCAAATTTCAACTGCAATGTACAAGCCAACTTAAAATATCAAAATTATGTGTTTATTTCTAGTTTTTTAACTGCAGAATATAGTATTCTAATTATGTAATCATTTTTATTTATCACTAAAATTATCACTTCCCCTTGTATTGATTGCTATTTTACTAAAACATATTAAATAGAATAGAGTATTGTAATTACAAAAAATTTTACTTTACAATTAACCCTTCGAGCTAATGAATATTCTGTACAATGTTGAACAAACTTTTTTGCGCCGCAGTGGTTTGAACCTAGATCATTTGGGTGCAAACCTTGTGCGCTAACCACTATCTATGAGCCGCTGCACGGTTTCTTAAAGCTACGTTCTCCACATAAACTGTTTGGCTCAAAAGTTGACCTCAAACTTTATATTTGATCAACATTTTAATGTAAATTGTCATAGAAGAAAATGTCATATAGGAAATAATCTTACCTGAAAATTTGAGCTAAAATTTTGAGCTCGAAACATATCAATTTTAATTCCTTTGTCCTGATTGGCTAAATCAATATGCTGTGGAAATTGAAAAAAGTGTTCACGCGTTCAAATTCACCAAAAATACAAAAATTTTCAAATTTCAATAAAAAGATTAACTCAAAATTCGTTTGAGCGAAAAATTTCACATGTGAACCTAGCTTAAAGGATCGTCCTGCAGCCAATAAATAGCAACACGCATGCAAACGCTCACGGCGAATAGGGTTAGCATATCGCATCACTGTGTAAACTGTACACTCTAAATGGGCGACATTACGCGGGAAGGGGTTAAAATATTTCTTTGCCTCGGTCTAAGTTGCTATTAGTTACTAAAATATGTAAGATGGAACAGAATATTTTAAATATTTAATGAAATTAATTTAAACACGTGTGACATCAAACACTGCAAAAAATTTAATATCTTGACATTGCCGAAAGGAATCTTCGTTTTAAATTATCAGAGCCTGGAAACATCTAAATCTCGAGTCTTACACTGTACAGCGCCTACTGTATGAATAAAAGCGTATGACAGTATTAATTCCTTTATCTTTCCATGCTTTATTCTGCAGCTAATCTTAACGCATACATGGCGCATTGAAACTTACCCATGCCTTCTCATCGCATCTCGGTCATGACGGTTTCCGAGTTAATTTGGCAACGGCGTTGCTGTACAAACATTGCACCTATACAGTATAGCTATTACTAATTCATATTAAAAGGCATATTCTTCTACTACTACTACTACAACTACTGCCGCATGCATGCCGAAGCAGTTTTCCGATGGTCTACCCTCCCTGAGGCCTCGGACCCCCTCCAAAGGCCCTGGTCTACATCCCTGCGTGTCCCGCAGGCCTCCTCTCTCTCTTGGAGCTTCGGACACATCCCACTTCCTGTGCACTTCAGCGTTGGGGAAATTTTTGTACAATTTTATAACAATAAGAGTGAAAATTAGAAAAATGGTGTAAAAACGGAAAAATGTGTCGTCAACGACGTAAAAAGTGGTGCAGGAGGTCGTCAAGATTTTTGAGCACCCCGTAGAGGACCTCTATAATTCGAGGGACTCTACTTTCCCATGACAGATGACATCCCCCTGCCGACACCAGATACCAGCATGAGACATCCGAGCGTCTACATGTATGTACTACTGCTATACATTCTAATTATGGGCAATATTACTAGTCCATATTAGAAGCAATAAACGTAAGCATATTTATTGATGATGACTAATTGCAAGAAACGACGTAAGCGTGCGTAAGAATTAAATTTGGGAACTACTGCTGTGGGGTGGCGGCAAATTCCGTATTTCCAATGAAGTGGGATGGCAATGAAGAATTCGCTAAATTTCGAGGTTTCACCCACCCCATAAGTTTAAGTTGGACACCATTTCGAGGATGACAAGGCCCGATACCCACCTTGGTTAGGCTCATCAGAACGTATGTTTGGTTCCTTGTGATCTGTTCAGATACCTATCTACCATGCGCAGTGAACCGAAATCAAGGTCACTGCGTGGCGGCTGAAGGTAAGGCAGTAAATTTGAATTCCGATCAACATTCCTCTGAGATAAATGCTAAGATTACATTTTTGCTTGACTGCAGTAACACAGATCCGAGACTTTGATATTATCATCGGTACACAGCCACACTTGCCGTAGCATAATGTACACTTTTTTTGCAGCTAAACACAAATCGAGAGTTTCTTTTCTTTTCAAAAATAAACAATAAACACTATTCCAGCTTTTTTCCACAAAACTGAACTTAATAGCACATTAAGTTTTCAACGAATTTGTAAATATAACTTGAATAAAATCATTGACTAAAGTTAGAACGGTGCGCTAAAATGAAACAAAATACAAAACGATTCCGTTTGCAAATGCTTGAGGCGCTGGTAGTTTATTTGCTTGCATCAAAATTTGTGGATCTTGAAGAGAATATGTTCTGTTCCGCATTGCTGATTATCGTTGCTTTATTAGTAGAGCACTGCGTTGACCACATTGGATTGAGGCCTCGCTCAATACACAGCTTTTCGGCACATGGCCCGTTCTGAAAATATGAATATTTATAGTCGAAAATATTTTTCATCTTCGTCCTGCTACAGCAAATGGATGTAGCTAATAGCTATTTCTCAGGATCATAAGCGATCGAACACTCTTGGTTTTCAGTTAACGCTTGGTGCCATCAAAGCACTTAGTAGATGGTATTTTTGCCTGGTACATATATTAAATCTCATTGTCTTACATTTTTCAAGTATAATAAGCTGACAGTCGAAATAGTTCAATTCAAACTTCCTTCTGGAGTAGAAAAAGATTTGAAACTTTATTTTTGTCAAAACTATAAGGTTAACAGCGTTATTAGTAAAGTTCCCTTCACATTTGTATTTTACTCAAGTTACAATGTCAATAATTAATATCTAGTAGGTGTCATGAAGACAATGACGATCCTAAGTGGATTTTGTGATCTATTTGTGAATATGTCTGTTGACGTAAGTTGAGTAGAGTTTTAAAGCTGGTAACTGATTTTACATAAACATATTCGATTCAGCCGCGGTCTCGAAGTCCATTTTATAAGCATCTAATGCACCATATGGTTGTTATATGAATTCCAACACGGCACATGCGACAAGATGAATTTTCACATTCACGAATGAACAGTCGGGCAGTGTAAGGTTGCACTCTTGTAAATTGCCAGTTGCTTGTTACATAAATGTAACAGTGCGGTAGCAATAAGCTTAGTTCGACTGAAAATCATATATAAGTGTACATCTTTCAGATTGACTGATATTATAGCTTCCCAAATTTATGTGCGCTTCAGCAAATGCTGTATAAGATTTTTCAGCGCATGCCATGCAGTATTTATGTGTAGAAGTGTGACATTTTATTGATCTGTTTCCCTTTTAATGCAAGATTTGACAAAATAATGAATTGTTACGGCTTTGATTTAACAAAAAACTTTCGCTTTTACATGAAAATCTTTTGTGAGAATTTTACAGAGGACATACTTTTTTTGTTATAAGTACCAAGAATAATAAAAATTATATATATTGATAAGAATAACTACAGTGCTATATCGTACCAATATTTAGTGATATTTTGTGTGGTATTAATGCCTAAAAAGTTCAAGTGTCATGAACAATGAACCAATTGTTTTAAGTGTTATTAAAAAATGCCAAAATTTTTCAATTTCTTTTTATTCAAATCTACAAATATTGCAATTGTTTGTTTTGAGAAATATACCGATACGTTGATTTCAAAATTTGTATCAATTTTGTATAAATACATACAGCTATTTGCAACTCATAATAAGATAAATTGTTCGCACATTTTTGATATTTATTGATCCATAAAAGGAGCGATGTACAATAGACGCGCCTAGCATCCAATCGTTTGTCTGGCTCGTATCACCTTTGAGAGCCGGACGTTTTATAACGTTAGAAAAAACAGCGTAATGCTGCGAGGCTTAGAATTAGGTTTACTCTAAGTGTTACATGAAATTGAGAACTTTGGCTAAGTTTTAAGCTTAACATATCGAGAATGATGTAGCACGCTTTTCACTTCCACCCGTTTGGCCATCAATCTTTGCCTAACAGTCCACATTACAATAACGGCTATAGCTGATTTGAGCAATTTGTACAGGTACACTTCTGGGAACGCTGGTGTTTCTTAAATCCGTTTCTCTGGGAATCGGCGACAGCAGAAGATTTATGTAAAATTACGAGTTGGACTAACATACATGGAATGTTGGCTGTCGACATGATTAGCAACACAAAATAGTGTATCCATTGAGTGCGTTAAATGTGACTAGGAAAGCAAGAACAACATTAGTCTCGGTGCCTTACGCATGGTGTACCATTATATAAGGCACCATGAATACATCTTTGCTTCGCTAAGCATTACTGAGCCATAAACTTTGGTGTTGATGTGACGTTTGTTCCGGGGTGTTGGCCGTCGCATAGCATAATCTGAATTTGATTGCGCCAATAAAGGCTCCGTTATGAAAATTTTTTGAGGAGATCATGGCACTTGGACTTGGTCGTATTCATGTATCTTCATTTTCCCGATTATGTTCGTTTTTCGGCGAACCCTACTCCCGCCAAAAGTGGCACTGAATACTCCTAGAGTTCTCTGCGGTGGTAGGGTTCTCAGGTAATGTGATTTGATCAGTTCACCAAGAAACGCCGCGTGATACACAGAAACAATAGTGGGGCATATGATATAGTCCAATAAATTTAAGGCGAGCAACAAAATACCCCGAAAACTACAGAGGGTTCTCCTCCTTCAGTTCTTTGAGTCAAGCCGAAAACGATCACACCATCGCTTGAAGAAAATTATATAAAGTACAACCTAGTGTCATACTCTTCTGCGAAAGTTTTCTAAACTAACAAGTCATTTGTGAATCCTTCATCCCGCGTTGAATTCAAATATTACGGGTTTTAAAGATTTCGTGCTTAAAGCTATCACTGATTGTTTAATTTAGGGAAAGATTACGTCAATGCTAATATAGGCAGCAACAAAACGTATTATGTTTGCAAGTAATCAGTTCCAAGTGAGACCACACCTATGTTACGCATAGCAGTTTCACGGAAGAGGCTTTGAGCGTGCAATAAAACGTGAGTAAGTAATGATTCTGCCTTTATGACGGTACGATTTACCAAATATTAGCATGTGCTTTGTGCATTTGAGTGAGATGCAACAAAGTGTTAGTCTGAGACGGCTGCGTTTAAGACCAGTGCATTTAAATATTGGCCGCCCAAAGCATTAACAAACTATCCTGCTGAAATGTCACGTTTGCTCAGTGTGCTCTACGTTGATTTTAAAGAAAACGTATCACACTAGCGTAAGAGTATGTACGATCTACGCCAGGGTAGAACGTCAAATATTTAAATGAGCAGAATTGACACTGATTATAAATGCACTTTGAGAGTTTGACGAAATTCATTAATAACATATTGACTGGGCCGACTTGTAATATACAGTATGTGTAATGCAGTAAAGTACACACCTTAGTTTCGTGTTCAAAACGTCATTGGTTATATCACTTAAACCATACATGGTCATAGCGGGAGTTTCTTCCCTGAGGTTCGAAACCCTCGGAACCTCGTCGATGGAAGGTAGCCTAATCCCGTCACCCTGAAGATCTGCGCAACCCCCCCCCATTCCCCCCGTGCCAAAAGCGAAAATATGATGATAAAAATGGCAATCAATAGGTGAAAATAGGGAACAAACGAGCAAAAATTGGGGAAAATTGGGAAAAAACTGACAAAAACATTTGGAAATTTTACTTCCGACACATTTCAAAAATTTATGAGGCATGTTTGGTTTACTGTGAGATTAAACTGAATTACATTTATAATTTTCATACCATTCGCAAACAATATAGTTTCAACAGTTAGTGTCAGCGAAGCGTCCATTTTATATTTATATATAAGCTATAAACGATAAACTTTGTTGAGAAAAACCTTGTTGTGACTGCGCGAAGCTAAACGTCTAGAACATGACAGGCCCGCATACGGCGATAATTTTGAATCATTGCAAAATTTGGTGACAACGACACCGTTTATATGCTTTTTACTACATGGATTACGTAAATTCAAACATATAACCGGCAGGTCGCAGTAAGGATGAATCCACCGTGCCTTTACGCCAGAACTTTAGAATGCTACTGATAACTTAGTTAAGCAAATTAATATTAAACGTAAACCCTCAAAAACTTCTTTGCGAAAACATTTAAGTGGTGCAACAGCAGATGAACAATCACCATTTGTTTTATGCAGACTAAACTTAAAGACGCTGTAAAAGATTTTACATCGAAGGAATAAAGAAAACAACGACATGTGAATAGCATCGTGCGTTATCAGCTTGTTCTGCTTATATATCGTATCTTCCGTTTCATTTGGGAAAAATAGCATCGCCTGATATAAAGCATTGCAGGCATTATAGTAAAATGATCTCGTCAACATTTTCAGCTGTGGTGCCGCTTTCCGGTATCTCGTACTACCGTGAAATTTCGATGACCAGTCATTTGGATGTTAAATTTTAACCTGCAAGCTACATAGGAGCACTTTTGGTCTTCTAAATACAACTCTGGAACATATTACAAATGTTTCCAGTGGCGATATTATATACATAAATACACATTCAATTTCGGAATCTGGAAAATTAGTGAGGGTTTTGGCGAAAATGTGCCTCGACTAAGCGTGAGCACATGATCATCTGTCATGATTTTAGAATATTTGGCTTTATCACTTTACACGTTTTACATTAGAATCGCTGAGACTAGTCGATAAAGCATAACGACTATTTAAATATTTAATTTTATAGTCTTATCAAAGACTACGGAGATTCGAGGATGTTTGTACTCATTACTGTTTTTACTAATGCTCTACTTGCAAGGTTAACGCTCTCAGCGATTATTCCAAGTGAGTGCATAAATAGACGTATCAACATTTTAGCACACCCGTTTTTGTTTTTTAATATGCATGGTTTCTTGATATAACAGTTCATAATATTTGCTTATATGAAACAAACTAAGGTGTACGTTCGGCAATTCAGATTGTGGTAAAGCGTCACGAAAATAAAATTTTTGACTATATACTTGGTCGAATAGAATTGGATTATTTGAGGTGTTTAGTGAATGTAAACACTTTGTTTTCAATGTAAGTAATACTTACCGACGTGACCGACTAACAGAAACATATATTAAAAATGAAAATCTACAGCGGTTGTGTACGACTTCACCGTCCACATCTTTCATAACTAAAAAAATTGGAAACAAAACTTATTTTAAGCAACTTCTGTTATTTGTGCAAACAATGCATAAGGTAAGTGTATTATACTTCCAAGCGCTAAGTTCGTACTGCATGACACTGGAGTTTTCGGCATTATACCCTCATTTTGGGCTGGGGGTCACTACGCACACCACTGGTTTTGTGGTGGTGACCTGTGCCAGACCTCCGCTAGCATTGAATGTTGTACACACAGCAGTTTAACACGAATTCGATAAAAATCGGAGGTATTATATCAGTTCTACTCCTGAGCTTTTTTAAATCAGATCTCAGCTGTAAATTATTTTATGCCTTTTTCACCAAATATACTGGTTGTTTTAGCGTCAACTGCGACGTGCAAGTATCACATAAGCCCACGCACAGTTGGTATTCCGATCGGGCTCGTGCTATTTGAATACAGGGAAAGTTCACTGGATTCCTGTGTCCGGAGATGCGATCGGACTCAGGGTTGTAAATACGTGAATTTTGAAAATGCAGTTTGTCAACTGATACATCAAATCCAAGGAATTCAAGCCCGGCAAAGCACTGTATTTGTTCACAGCATTGTGGATTGTGGTAAAGCAGAAACATTAGGTAATTTTTGCTATTAAGTTGGCCCATTAACTAGGGGTATATAGCAGCAAGTGCTAACATTCCTTTTGCTTTCCAGTTAACAAAATTGCTACGTTAAACTAAAATATGTGCTGCGTAGAAAAAAGTGCGCGTAATGCGCGAGTCTACCTCAGATCCGTGCACCATGATTCCTATTTTGTTTAAACCACGTTTTTAATATCAATTCCGTTTACAACTGGAAGGTACAACCAGAATTACCGCTACCAAATAAAACATCGAGCATAGTGCAGCAGGTCACTTTCTATTATCTTATAATATTTTAAAGTTTTTTATAAATGTATGTGTTTTCACTTTCGCCGTATGGTTGACGCATCTTTGAAATCGAACAATAGTAAGTGTCTTTAAGGGCTTTTGTATACCACTTTAAGCCTGTTTATTTTACCAATATATTAAATGCGTGAGTCCACTTTGGGTGCGTACGCCATGGTCGATCTTTTTGTAAGTTCAAGAACTTAATGCTGCAAAAATTCGCGATGTTTGCCATCGATATTTAACTAGTTAAGTAGTTATTTTGTGTTTCTTACTCACCATTTTGAATCAAACTTTTTCAAGGATGGTAATTTCGCCGACCATCTTTCTTGTTCAGCGCTAAGTTTTCCTCAAAATTAGAAATTTTGCATTGTTTTGTTACATTTTGGCCGCGACAACTATATTAATGCATGAATAATGTTTCTAGCGGGCCTAGAAAAGGTAACTTTGTTTGTCAATCAATTCTGTAGCAGCCATTCTTGTTGCTAATAGGTAACAATTTCCATGTTTTTCTAAATTGGCGACATCCAGATTTTTGTGTAACTCAAACCAGCACATCCATCTTATTTTTTGTGAAAAATTTAGACATTTAAAATTTGTCCAGTATGTCTGCAAAATAACGGATTGATTGTGCTTCTCCTTCCTATATGATTTGTCAATATTGATAAGGATATCGCCTTTATATACGATGCGATGTACCAACATCTACATACATATTCCTGATTAGGCCTTTTCGGCTGTAAAGTTTCAGAAATACATTAGTCAGCAAGATATTTAGATCTCTCCTTCCAGACTCAAATTGCTTGGCCTTAGAGAAAATAACACTCATTATCTTTTTAGTACCGGACACACACGTACTGATGCATTACATGTCGCTTCAGTATTGATTTTAAATTAATCCTGTGAATTTTGTAACTGCTCATTAGAGGTGGAAACAAGAATTCATGACAAATTCTAGAGAAGAATATGATACTCCTCCGCCATCACCATATAAACACACGATGCGATCCATTTAGTACTTTTCACTTGTTATAATTCCCTATTCTCGGGTGTCATTGTATTGCGGATAAAATTTGCTGCCTCAGTTTTGGGCTTTATAGATTATTATACATAAAATTGCAGCCAAAAAATATTGTCGCTTACTCCTCGGAATTGTGGGGACAAAGGCTAGGATGGTCGCATTATACCCGCCGCGGGTATATAGTTATGGGAATGACAATCATATTCTTTCCAAAAATTTACCACGAATTTTTGGTGTAATGAATAGCCAAAATTTATAATTATCACGTACACTAAACTACTAAACTTACGAGGACCGGACAAAACTGCAGTTTTTCTCATGTGAAGCTTGCTATACCGTTACGACATTTGAATGACTACATTCTGTTTACTGCTGGGATACGAGATATGTTTCAATCCGTTAATAGTGAAATATACCCCATTCATAGTCGTCAAAACAATTATTGCTTATGACTTAATGCTTTTATTTTCGTTTATGCAGTTCTGTTATGCATTCTACTTTGTTAGTACTGTAACGATTAAAAAGATGTAGGACAAAGATTGGTAGCAATGATCTGCTGAGCTTTCATAGGCCACAGCCGCTTTTGAGCTACTAATTTTCATGACCTTTTTTACAATTTATTACTATGTGCCTCACGGAAAAGGATATTACTATTACCCAGCTTTTTCATCATTATGAACTAGTTTGTCTTGTTCGCGAAAGGTTTTAGTTGATGTTCGAGAACAAAAGTGTAAGCTTCGTAATTGTTAGTTAATTGTCAGACTTTGGTAATTGTGAAATCTGTAGAGCTAGGATATTATATAGTTATATAAACATGTAGATACGTTTATAAATATTTGCAAATCAATTATATTTAAGGATATAATTAAGATAAAATGTCAGTACTTTCTGATGCAACACTACTACATACACAACTTAATGTTGCAATACAGGTGAATTTCATTTCAGCCAAGGAACAGCAGCATGATGAACCATTAAACCTTGACCCACAAAGCAAACTTGGTCAGTTTCTAAAGCAGCTTTCGGAGCAAGGTTAGAACGGTTGCGGTTGAAAATATACACCGGCATTATTGTCAGCTTATCTTGAATAAAAATAATTTATTGTACTAATCTTGAATAAAAAGTATTTATTGTACTTAATTAAAACATATGTGAAGTAAACAAAAATCGCGAAAATACCTCTATCGCATGCCAGTTGTATCAAGGCATGTGTAATCATAACCTTATGACCAAACAACGTTAAACAGAACCCGAACGATAACAGCTTGCAGTATGGATATATCAACCAAACTAATTTCGGCTATCGTACCTAGAGGTGCGCGCATGACAAAATTTTTAAACCGGTATGTACCTGTACAAACAGGAGAGTAAACCGCCATCACTAGAGCCGTATCTACTGGTACAGAAAATCGGTTCTCAACAGAAGCTTATAAATTGCAAGCATTTGAAAATTTATATATTTGGCAGCCATTCTAGTGCAATTAGCGTCTCTGTAGCCCGCTATTTGTTATAGACTCTCCAGCTCAAGCTACTCCACGGAAAACAAACTCTACCTTCGTACTGCAACTACCTGTCACCTAACCAACCGCACAAACATTCCAGTTCGCAGTTTGGACACCTACGGATATTTAAAAATTGATGAGACAATCATCATGGTACTTGGGATTGCGCCAAATTTAAATTTAATCATTAGCTTAAGTCTTAGTTTAAATCATTAAATCATTTAGTTTTTGAATTCGATAGATAACAACTAAAAGGTCTTTTACGTAACAACCATTTAAATCAACTATCAAGCCTTATAAACGAGTAACAATAAAGTGTACCACCTAACCGTGAACAGTGAAAAGCGATCAATAAAAGGAAACGCCAAGATTTTGCATAATTGAAAAGGATCATTATCACCTGTGATGCCTCGGGGTCCCCCGCTTCCTTACCGCTAACCAGCTGCTCACCGCCGTGGAGGTCTAAGGATCCATGTACCACTTGGGACCTTACACCTTTTACATGTATGGCGAACAACGTAAATCTATTATGAGCGCACATGAGAAAACTATGCTATAGCTATTCAGTGCGTATAGGAATATTCTTCAATATTTTGAAAAGTAGTTTGCGGAGAATTGACAAGGCGTTGGTTGTGATAATTTTTTCTTACGTTAACGCAATTTAATCACCATAACGTGTGTGTTGATCAGCGATGTTTTGTCGGGTTAACATTGTGCAGTGCACTGCAATTCTACTTCATTCAATCATTGCAGTAATGTACCACACTGGTTAATGTATGTCTGATTTATCTCTGGTTAATATATGTTAATATACTTGTTTACTGACACAATACCTAAAAATGTTTAGTGTTATCGATCGAAGTTTGGAAAATGACATGTTTTCACGGAATATCTCAACAAAGATCGTAGCACAGCGACATGTTGCGAAAAAGACGCACGTGTTCCTGATATTTTAGGGCTATACAGTTCATAAATTCAACAATGTTCGGAAGCCTAGTGTCACTTGAAGGCTAGGTTATTGTTGCTTTTTTGGTTGACTACGCTACATCAGCTTAAATTGAATTTCACTGTATTATTGTGACAATCATGGGTTCATATACAAACGCAATGGCTGGAGTTTATGGGGTTATAACAAAATGAATGTAAACGACCGACCGTTGCCAGTTTTGGCCACCTCCTTCCAGTTTTGATGAGCTTGCGACGCCCCTGGTGATTTTAACTGTATCTGCGGAGTAGCATACACAACGGTTTATAGATATGTCAGATCGGTGATAGAATAACGCCTTGTACTCTAATTTTATCCATTTCACTGTAGTGAATTACTTCTTTGAAGAAGATATATGATTAGACTGAAGCTCAAATATTATGTAGATGTTTTGTTGATACGGCAATGTGTTCCTGTTTTGTTTGCTTTTTTAGTCATAAAAACCAGTACGAAAATTTAGTTTGTACACTTTATATTTTAATACATGCAGGGCAATAGACTTTCTGAACGTATGAATAAGAATTGTCATTACACGAGATAGCTATGATGTTTAACTCAGACTCGTGATGCTTTATGTTATCAAGAGTAATTGGTCCAAAGTTTTGCAAGTTAGTTACTTTTTTATTCCACAGCATTATGGCAACCGTCTCTGATGTTTTTCAGTTACTGCGAAGTGAATGCGGCATTAATAAATAAATAAATGTAACTGTGAAGCCAAAGCTTTCGAATACTTATTATTTCAACGCATTACAGGTGCTCTGGAGGTTCTTACCGCACGTAGTGGTAATATACAAGATTCATATGATGTGTCGATTAGAGTCGTAATGCCGCGTGATACAACAAACAGTACAAAGAGTAACTGGGTTAAAAGTTTCAGTGGTTAGTTTGATTTTGGAGGTTTTTTCCTTTAACCTCCAGCGCAAAATTCGTGTATTTTAATGATCAGCAATAATTTTGACAGCATTCGAGTCAGGTGATCGACACTGTTCAGCAAATATCTAAATATACATAAGCCATATTTGTAACCTTTTTCGATTTTTTGTGTTGCACATTTTCCTTGTTGCAGAAAATTTTTCTCAATCTTTTTGTGAATTCGGTGCAAACTTATACACTACACCGTTTGAATAGCATTGACGAACAGAGTTGTTTGGTGCCGAAGTCATCTCGATCACTTCGTAAGTATGAATATTTTTATAAAATGAGCTACAGACGATAAATTGATTAGCTTCATGTGTACCAGTGCCAACTAATCGAACTGACTTTTTACGCCATGCGACTAAAGTTCGCCGTTCGAAAAAACTCGTGAACATGGCCCCACTGGACATTTTCTAAACTGCCGTGATAAACAGCCGAATTATAGCTGTATTATCAAAATTCATGAATTTCGGAGACGAAAAGAAACACACAGATTTTGGTCGACGAACGAAAATTACGATATCATAGCCTTGTACAAAAATTCCGTAAGGCACTTTATGTTGTAAATTCGGCGAATACCGCACGATTATAGACGTGTTGTTGTTTGTTTGCGCGGTTTATAGGAGCATTAAGGATCCGAGCAATAGCTCTGAGATAGCTCAATGGCTAGTTTATGTGACTTTTACCCGAGTGTCCGGTGATCGATATCTCACGACTACCAATGATTGTTCGTCGATACTCAAAATATAAATTAATTAAGGACGTAAAGGATGAACAGGCCGTAGTAAATAATCAAAACATGCGCATTTATTAGAGATTGTATTCCTCACTGTTTTATTGACGTGTACGTATTTCTGTTGATTAAGATTACTATTTGCAGCTAAATCGATATTATGCAACTCGATGAGGTAAAATGTGTTGTATGACGTAGAATGGGGCCTGCTCTGAATATCTTATATGTTAATGAGGCGCAAATGATATTAAAAGCAAGTGTAAGGATAGCCCTTGCACATATGGAAACAGGGATGTTGCGTTTAAGTAGTGAGGGGACCGCCTTACCCTCCCCTCTACACTTTTTCATAAACGAGAGTGAAAATATTAATTGATGGGCATAGAATAAAATGAATGGCAATGACCAGCCTCCTTCACTTTTTCGCCGCCCGCCCCGTACACATTCGAACAGCTCGTAACACATTTCCATGCAAATAAAACCATATGTTCTCTTTCTACTGCCACAATGTTGAACTGATGAAATTCAAGTTGACTTCAAATAGCATAGCAACATTATTTGTAGAAAAGCGATATCGCGACTCGGTGACGCGCACATCGTCGGAAAACTATGTACATTCGCTAAGTGTTAACGGAGACGAGAAATATCCGGAGAATGACTTGTTCGTTGGAAAATCAGTGGACGGACTTCGTCAATACGAAATAATTGCGTACGATACTTGCAATGCCGAAGTTATATATAACAGGTAGGGTTGGTTGACGTTTTTACACAGATTGTGAGTCAAACTATGTGACCTAGCCTTATTACACATATAGGTAACGCAAATAACATCATCGGATTCTTAATTGACAAGTTGTCAATTTATGCTTATCCTTGAGAATGTAGCAACGATACGTATCCATCAACGATCAGTGGTGTGTATTACTTTTGTACTATTAATTTGGCAAATCGCTTCTACATTGTTCTTTACGTAATGTTTTAAGAATTGGCGGGGTCGCTACTCTCGAGATAACCTAACAACGAAACCAACGCTTTCGCAACATGTCATGAGAATTTTACAATACTGAACTTCGCTCATATTACCTTACTTGGTCACCTTTGCGGAAGTCCTAACGTCTGGACTAATAAGTTTTTGTCGTGGTAATTGTTGGTGTAGATAGATCCGTGTTTACACGTTTATTAAATATAATAAAAATTATATGTGTCAAATAAGTGCCGCAAACCAAAAGTAAAACATGAGGAGCAAATATATACAAATGATACGCTAAACACATCTAACAGGTTATTCATGATTTTGAAAATCATTTAAAGTCGGCTATATAGCACTGGCTAATCTTGATTTGTTAATGATTTTGTGAATTTTGTCGAAAGGAATGGATTACGATATCAGCTGTGACCAATAATGCAAACTAGCTAATAGTAGGATTCTGAAACCTGATTGTGCACCATTATCCCTCACTATGGGCGTATATAAGATGTTTGATTTAAGCATAATATAATGCATGTAATGAACTTACATAATATAATTCATAGCATGTATATGCTCCTGCAACGAAAATCATTAGCGGAATATGTATTACGCTAGCTCAAGACACTGCTAGCTACTACTTTCGGGACATCTTTGACACATGCGAGATGGTTAGACGTAATATGGAACTATTCATGTGTTGGCTTTGTTTTTGTTTTAGCTGGATTGTGCATTATTTAATTTCCAGCGCAGTGCCAATATGTTTCAATACAAATAATTTGCAAACCCAAGTGTTGTACCTATTCCGATCATTATTTCAATGGAACATGGCGTAAATACTAGTACATGGTTTTTCGTTTTCGTAAACGGCGCATGGGCTTGGCCCACTGATATTCAATAAAAATATAGTATATCGCAGTTTAGTATATCGCAATGTACCTTTAATGCCCATAGTTCCTATACTGGGCACAGCCAAAATTCCAATGAATGCCATACTATTGCGTTGCTTTGTTATGTTCCACTGCAGGCACAGCGTTATTCGCTTGCTTTGCAAAGTTTCTTAAGGAACTGAGCAACAGTTTCTAGATATTTCAATGGTTTGTGTAGACCGGTTGAACCAGTACAGCATGGGTTCAATTCCTGTTGCCAACTCGAATTTGTCAAACAGTGCTCGATAGACTGGTAACTTAGTTACATGATCAAAATAGTGAACTTATTTGACAAATGAACAACCTAGGTGTATGTCCTGCAATGACTGACGCAGTAAGTAACATCTGTGTAACGCGAACATTTTATTTATACATAAACCTTTTCACTGCAACTGTCACATAACAAATATTCGTGAACCCAGAGTTGAAGAACCAGTACATCTCAAAAACAAATTTACTAGGCACTATCACACCACGCAACTTTAATATTAAACAGCATATATTACTGGTAACTCGCTAGCGATGGTGAAACGGAGCGAGCGTGGTTTCATTTTTAAGTTATTTTGTTTAATCCCCTGTAACAAGCTGTCTTTAATGAATGTACCATCGTAAAACCTCTTGATTCGTGAACCCATCGAAATCACTAAAACCTCGCCGACTATAAACCCGCCATGAACAACTGACAAGGCATCAAGTATTTGTGCTAGTCTCCAGATAACCAAATCATCGTATTCAGCCTACTGAAAAACCCATATAGACAATTCTTGGTCACCTGTACGCAATACGTAAACAAACAACTGAAGACAGACTATATTCTGGAAATCGGTATCATTGACCATAAACCTATTGAAAACCCATGAAAACGCATGAATATTCACGATGGGGGCTAGATAAGCAAATCATTGTATTCAGCATACCAAAAACATCTATATAGACTATTTTTGATGCCATGTAGCGAAGTACTGAAGTACGGCTACTTTGTGGAAATCGGGTTCATTCACCCTAAACCCAATAAAAACGTCTTAAAAAGTATAAAATACTCGTTCTGGACACTGTATAACCAAACCATCGTATTCAGCCTACCGGAAAACCTTTATAGAAATCATTCTTGGTAACATGTACGAAACAACGTAACGAAACAACTGAAGACAAATTATATCTTTGAAATCGGGTTCATTGACGCTAAAACCATTTATAACCCATGAAAGATCATGAAATATGCACCATGGATACTAGATAATCAAATAACTGCATTCAGCCTTAAGAAATTCCTATATAGACTATTCTTTATGTTCTGGACGCAATACATAACAAAACAAATGGAAATGGACCGCATTTCGAAAATCTGGTGCGTCAACCGTAAAACCCTAGAAACCTATGAAAAGGTATAATATTGTCAATTATATGCTACGTAGCACAGCTATTGTGTTCAGCGTGCTTGATAACCAAATATGCGCTTATCGTAAGGTAAAACACGCAAAAACATGCTGAAAATTGAAATACCATCGCTACTGGCAAAGGGTCAATGAACAATATTCGGCCCCACAGTGGCTCAGAAAATGGTCCCACAAAAAGCCGTGGTCAGAAAATTTGTATATCTCGATGAGCTAATTCTGTTTGATTCTGCTAATTCGATGAGAAAAATGTGTCGCAAGAGATAGGCTGCGAAGCACGGGTACCCGTATGGCCAGATTTGGCAAAGAATCCTTAAAATAACCTGTTTTTTTGCGATTTTGACAAGAACGATGGGATAGAAGCTGCTCGGGTTCGACTAAAGGGCACATCCTCGTCACTTTTGTTATCGAACAAAATCAATTTGTCGAAATCCGTCCATCCGAAAATGAGCTTTGCATTACAGAATTAGACAAAAAAATTCTCGCGATTTTTCACGAAATCTGAAAATTTCCACCTCAGTGTATCCCTTCTAGACCTGAAATATGAGCAACTTTACGTTTAATCAGCAGCAGAAACACTTTACATAAAATTTGTTATACCGCAATAATCCTACGACGCTTGGAACGAGAACAGCCATAATCCATGCGAATATATACTGCATTAGAGAAATCTTGCGAAAGCACCTGTAAATCGGTAGCATTAAGCCTATGCAGATGCTAACAGAAGACAAAGGCCTGTATTGTAAATAATGCTTGCCTAAACATTATACTTATTCTGACATACTTATCTTATCAAATCAGGTGTTTCTGCACAAAGCTGTGCTTTCGGGCAGTACGTCCAGCTTTAGTTGCTAATAGCTATAATTGTTCTTCCACATCGTAACATTTTGTCTTAGGAATAATTAAATAGTGCCAGTCCATTGCAAGGTGGTTCGGAAATATAGTAAAGTGAAACGAACACATTGATACAGACAGCCATAGGCGTGTAATTAATGTTAACTAGGTTGCATAAACACTATCAAAAAGAATGATGCGATTCTTTTATTACCTCGCACATCTCGTAATCACGCATATCAATAGTAATAGCAATGTGTTCAAGGCCACATGCAACTGCAAAAATTTGATACGATAACCCTAGAACTTATTTGGTCACAAGAGTAGCTATAACCCTGTTACTTCGTCAAAAGTGGAGCTTTGATGGACTAAGTACATGGAATATATGATCCTGATCAAATCCGTTCACTATTTTCATACTTTAGAATATAACAGCTAAAACTATAATGGTTTTCGCATCATAAAAAATTATTCAATCCTTCCTTCCGCTAGCGACTCGTTGCTAAAATTTGTTGGTGATTAGCTATTTCATATGCATTCTGAAAGTTTATCTAATGCGACGTTCACGTTATAATGTCCACATCGTTTGGAATTTTTTACTCCCTGTGCTTGTGACTATACTGTAGCGCAGGAAAGGGTAACACCATTACTGTATAATATTTCATGAGGGTGTTCGATCCACCCTATAACTAATGCATTGAAACATTGCGGTATCTGCAATAGCACGTGGATACCCTGTTTTCGCGGAATAAGGGTGTTACGAATACCATCTAAGGCTTATTTGATGTATTCAACGTACATTAGAGAGGGCACCGATACCATTTACTTCGTTTATTATGAAATCTCTGTGACAATACAGAAACTATCAGATATGAACGCATATGCAAACGAACACAAGCCTTTGATAACGAGCGCTCTTGGCATGGCTCTTAAAGGTTTAATTGTATTCTTGTGTTTCGTACCTGATTATATAAAAAATATAGAACTGAGGTGACGCACAATTTTTTGATTGTTGGTTCGGCGAGGCGTCAATAGCATCCGACCCCCGCAGTACGACCTTAATGCTAGGAAACCAGTGCTTAGACCTAACGTTATCAGCTGGAAGACGAAAGGATGTGAAAGCAGCCATCTGA
>JASANE010006919.1:0-18152 GCA_030248225.1 Trileptium ribeirensis
TTTTCGGGTAATTCTCGAACTCGCTCTGTGTTCCACCCCCTTCCCTTTGGCCACCATTGGAGGTGTCGGTTACGTTTTGGTGAGAAACGTGCCGCGGAGAAGGCCGATAAGCTCACACGCGCAACCGAAATAAACAATAAGAATAAAAGTAATGAGATAATTGATGTAAAACAGCATAAGTCACAACAAGCTCTTCGAATTAAAGTGAAAATCAATTATGCTAGTGATCAAACAAAAAGAAAATGTTCGCTCGCACTTCTAGAACTACTCGAACTCGACCACGCTTTCTTCAGACTGAAGTAAAAACAAAAGAACAAAGCTAACACATGTTAGCTAATATAAGCAACTAATGCTAATTATGCAAATTAGCATTAGTTGAAAACAAAATAACCAGAAAAACAAAAGAAACCAGGACGAAAAAGGGAGGGAGAGTTATAACAGAGAATTTGGTGTCCAGCCGGAGGTATTTAGAAATTTTGGAGTTTGGTGGAGGTTCTGGCCAGGGATACCCCTGGTAGCCTGGTGGATGCCCAAAATCACGTAAAATACATTTCAATAAAACTACAACATAATGTTATATTCATAGTTTAACTAGCTATGTATTTTCTGGGTTTATAACTACAAATTATACATTATTTACAATTTTTTCAAATATTTAATTTTCATTGCGAAACTGACCCAAGTAACCCTGATGGGCAATACGTTATATCGTTAGAAAAAATAACAGCTTATAGCGTTGGTTTCGGGGTCCGACTTAGGCTTAATGTATGTCTCATGTATAAGGACCTAGGTTAGGCTTAGTGCCGCCCTAAGCGACACTTGGGCCGGTGTTTAGTTATTCTGTAATAGTAAATGTTTAATTTTAGTAATATTTAGTTTCTTCTTATTAGTTTTGCTTAGTAATACCTAACGCTTCTTAAATGATTAACCTAAACTTTCTGAAAATCTAAATTTCTATAAATTAACCAACCTCTTCTCTTATTAACTTTTCAAAATTCAATAATTTTTTGTATAGCCAAATTCATAAAATTCCCTTTAAATTCAGATTTCCGTAATCAAAACTGAATTCTTTTGCATTTCCTTTTAAAATTATCTTTTTCTTTTTAAACTTTACCTAAAACTAACCCCCATTCTCTTTATTAATTGAGTAGTTCTAGGTCATATTAAGATAATTTGGACAAGTAGATCATTGTGGTATACAGGCAGGCTTCCTAGCCTGCATTACTTGAACTGCACGAGTCGTGCACCTAGTATAGTCTTGTTATATAACCATTCTGTACACAATTTAAGCCAACACTGTCTGGTGTGTATTTGGCTAAAGGGCGTCATGGAGCCGGTAAATGAGTGTAAGCTTCGTTACAGCGTGTTACACAAGGCCACCCTGCGCCACTAGATTTCGAGTGCTCCGACCGGTTTCCTAAACGATATACAATTATATATTTCATACCCTTATAAAGGTACGTCAGGAACCGTGCTCGCACAACACGGATATACAACGTAATTGTGGTGGCCTCTCTATTTACTAGTTATGGTATTCGAGGTCGGAGCCGCGCCTATCACTAGTTAGCTCAGCTACTTACGGCCGGAAAGATTCAAAGCTGCGACATTTATCTGCTGTAAGAATTGCCGCACTTAATAATTAAAAAAAGATAATAAATGTAGTAATTGCAAGCAAAACCGGAATTTTCATTCCTATCTATGTAGTAAATTGGAATAATACTGGTTTCCACATGATTATAATGCAGAAATGAGCAGATAGTCGGTTGCACCGTCCTCTTCGCAAAATTCAGCGTGGACATAGCCTGAAGCAGTCACTGGCACTAGTTGAACGTATGTTTGCGGGAAAACAGATAATGGTTTATACTTCTTTTCTACCAGGCTGTATATTTGGCCTAAAAATTAAATATTTTTCTTCACTTTAGTGCGGCAAAGGTCATCCGTAGTTGGGAAAACTGCAGTTGGGAATTAGGAAGGAAATAGGAAAAATTTGTTTATTGTTAATATTATAATGAGAGATTCAAGATAACGTGTTTGCAGCGCTTCACAACATTGTACCACAGTCAGCCACGATTATAGCTAATAATCCGATAGTGTCATGGTTGACACTCAATGGACGGTGACAGAGTGTCACAACGGACAATTTAATTTTTATCCCCTATAGGCGAGAGAGACTACAAAAACTGCCTAAGAGTATCACGCTAGACTCTGTTTTGCTCAAACTCATTATTAAAAGGGTATTAATAAATTGTATGTTCGCAGATTCAACTGTCTGTCGAACGAAATTATGAATAGTCGAGGCATCAATGACTTTGAGCGTAACAATGATGATAAGTGTAGGATCATTGACGACAAATTGTGACATTGTCTTCGGTTATCATCCGATTGCACAGAAAATGCGTAAACGTTGCATTTCTTTTGTTATGTGTTTACGCGTTATATTTTAAGTGTTCCAGTCACCAAGGCCCATATGTTTTGTCTCAAACATCGTTGTTCAATCACAAATCAAACGCGGCGACCGACAAACAATGTGAGATTGTAGGGAAAAATACCTACGTCATTGCATTCCATGAATACTAGAAGTGTTAGATAGAGATTCCAGATAAACAGTGCCCACCTTGGCGCACGCTTCTGCCAAAACTATGCAATACGTATGATAAGAAATATCTATATAGTTGGTTCGATACATGCAATCAAGTACTAGCTAGACACGCATCGTTTACGTTTTTCTGTGCAATCTGATGATAGTCGAAATCAATGTCACCACTTATATGTCTCAGTGTTCCTCCTGTCTATATCATCATTGTCACGCGCAAATAGGTCATTTGTCTCGAACATTATTCACAAATTCATTCGACAATCACCTGAACCTGTGAACACGCAACTTCTTAAAATCCGTTTAATGCAGAGTTTGAATAAAACGGATTCCCGTGTAATACTCATAGACAATCTTTATATAGTCATTCTCGCCTACAGGGAACAAATTAAATTGTACACTCTGTCATTGTCCATTGAGCGTCAACTGTGACGCTAACGGATTATTGGATATAATCGCCGCTGACTATCCGACAATGGTGTGACATGCTGCACACACGTTATCTTGAATGTTTCATAAGTAAAGCATACATGTCCGAGGGCAAAGGAGGAAGCCTTCGCGGTCCATCGGCTTCGCCATGGGAGGGTCAGCCTGTCGGCGATGGACATCGTCATGGAGATAAATTTTCGACATTATTAGGATATAGAATTTATGGTAATTTCTGCCAATTTTATCACCATTTTTTTGCAATTTTCCCCAATGGTTGCTCATATCATCCGGTTTTTGCCAGTTTCCCCCCAACTTTTCCGAACTTCCACACGCCTTTTGCCTATTCCTAAGTTTTCGTCTACTTTCCCTGGATTTTTACTAAGCTGTATCGCTCGGCTTCGGGGCAAAATACAGGTAATCCGGAGTTTATTGGGTGGGCGATCGGTTTACCTTCCAGGGGAATAGGTTCTTTTCCCCAAGAGGGGTCCGATTTTAGAGGGAATAATCGCTGTTTCTCGAGTTAGGGGTAGAAACTACCGAACCTGTTTTGAACCGATAGATGAACTCTAGTAGCGGGTAATATAACAATGCCTAAAATTAGGGCTAATCCAACCCCATCGACTCCATAAAAGCAATGATCCGCTAAACAAATTTGCTACAGTTGTGCCAATAAATGGTTATGGCAATTGTGTCTTTAATTGCATAAAGTTATTGTACCTTTGGGTTTCCAATGCGCCATGAAAGCCTCAGAGATCATATAATTCATTAGGTACACATGGAAATTGACGATCAGTTAAGAAAATACGTTGGACGAAGCTGAACTGTATTTTTAGAATACCAAAGAAATGGGGGACAGAGCTAGAAATGTTGACTGCAGATGCTTTACGTTTTACTTGGATATTTATGTACAGTAGCGTATCTAGCGTCGCCTTAAATACACTTACTCCACTCATAGAAAACAAGATTTATCCTCCCACCTTTCCTTCCCTGTAGCGCAGATTCCCACCACCCGGATCGAAGGCGAGCGAAAAGTTTTAATAGCACTACGCACCGCCAAAAGTTTAAGGCAAATTTGAGGAGGGGCTGTTTTGCTGCCGGGCTTCCCGTTCCTTCACCTGGCCAACGTGCTCCCCCTGTTTATATGTATACCGTTCATGGATTGGATGGTAATGTTTAGTTATGTATATTTTTTAAATTTATTACGGCTTAGTTTAGCTTAGATTCAGAGCAATGGTATACCGCATAGGTATAGAATCAAAATATGATATATACATTCGTCAAAACATGATCAGCGCTTTCAAAATCTAATACTTTTCGTACAGGTGCGGGATTAATTGCGGGCTAATACCATTTTCTTCAGAGGTAAATTTAGGATAGCCCTATTTTTCCGGGAGGGATTTAGAGCTGAAATACAGGAGAAAGAGTTTAAGCGATTCCATTCTAACATTCTTTGGGACGGTAAATCTCTACAAAGAAAAAGCAATAAATAACTTCTGGGATACTAGCTTTGTTGAACCGATATCTAAAAATTTACGACTGGCTTCTGGAAAACTAGCTTTGTTGAATCAGTATCTAAAAATATACGACTGGCTTCAGGGAAACTAGCTTTGCTGAACCTAAAGATCACGACTGAGTTCTGGGAGACTTGCTGAATCAATATCTAAAAACCACGACTGACTTATAAGAGACTAGCTTTGCTGAATCAATATCTAAAAATCAATATCACGACTGGTTTAGGGAAACTAAGTTTGCTGGATATAAAAATCATGACTGACTTCTGGGAGACTAGCTTTGTTTAATTAATATGTAGAACCGTGACTAGCTTCTGGGAGACTAGCTTTCCTGAATCTAAAGATCACGACTGTGTTCTGGAAGACTAACTTTGCTAAATCAATATCTAAAATCACAGCAGTCTTCTGGAAAACTAACTTTGCTAAAAATCACGACTGATTTATGGGAGACTAGCTTTGTTTAATTAATATGTAAAAATCATGGCTGGCTCCTATGAGACTAGCCTTGCTGAATCAAAAAATCTTGGCTGGCTTCTGGGAGACTACCATTGCTGATTCTAAAGATTACGACCGAGTTCTGGGAGACTTGCTGAATCAATATCTAAAAATCACGACTGACTTCTAAGAAACTAGCTTTGCTGAATATAAAAATCACGACTCACTTCTGGGAGACTAGCTTTGTTTAATTAATATGTAAAACCATGACTGGCTTTTGGGAGACTAGCTTTCCTGAATCTGAAAATTATGACTGGCTTCTGGAAAACTAGCTTTGTTGAATCAGTATCTAAAAATTTACGAATGGCTTCTGGGAGACTACCTTTACTGAGTGTAAAGATCACGACTGTGTTCTGGGAGACTAACTTTGCCAAATCAATATCTAAAATCACAACAGGCTTCTGGGAAACTATTGCTAAAAATCACGACTGATTTCTGGGAGACTAGCTTTGATTAATTAATATGTAAAATCATGGCTGGCTCCTATGAGACTAGCTTTGCTGAATCTAAAAATCTTGAGTGGCTTCTGGGAGACTAGCTGTCCTGAATCTAAAAATTATGACTGGCTTCTGGAAAACTAGCTTTGTTAAATCAGTATCTAAAAATTTACGAATGGCTTCTGGAAGATTACTGAATCTAAAGATCACAACAGGCTTCTGGGAAACTAACTTTGCTAAAAATCACGACTGATTTCTGGGAGACTAGGTTTGTTTAATTAATATGTAAAAATCATGGCTGGCTCCTATGAGACTAGCCTTGCTGAATCTAAAAATCACGACTGATTTCTGGGAGACTAGGTTTGTTTAATTAATATGTAAAAATCATGACTGGCTCCTATGAGACTAGCTTTGCTGAATCTAAAAATCTTGAGTGGCTTCTGGGAGACTAGCTTTGCTGAATCTAAAAATCACGATTGAGTTCAGGGAGACTTACTGAATCAATAACTAAAAATCACGCCTGACTTCTAAGAGACTAGCTTTGCTGAATCAATATCTAAAAATTACAACTGGCTTCAGGCAAACTAACTTTGCTGGATATAAAAATCACGACTCACCTCTGGGAGACTAGCTTTGTTTAATAAATATGTAAAACCATGACTGGCTTTTGGGAGATTAGCTTTCCTGAATCTAAAAATTTTATGACTGGTTTCTGGAAAACTAGCTGTTGAATCAGTATCTAAAAATTTACGAATGGCTTCTGGGAGACTACCTTTACTGAATCTAAAGATCACGACTGTGTTCTGGGAGACTAACTTTGCTTAAATCAATATCTAAAATCACAACAGGCTTCTGGGATACTAACTATGCTAAAAATCACGACTGATTTCTAGGAGACTAGGTTTGTTTAATTAATATGTAAAAATCATGGCTGGCTCCTATGAGACTATCTTTGCTGAATCTAAAAATCTTGAGTGGCTCCTGGAAGATTAGCTTTGCTGAATCTAAAAATCACGACTGATTTCTGGGAGACTAGGTTTGTTTAATTAATACGTAAAACCATGACTGGCTCCTATTAGACTAGTTTTCCTGAATCTAAAAATCTTGAGTGGCTCCTGGAAGACTAGCTTTGCTGAATCTAAAAATCACGACTGATTTCTGGGAGACTAGGTTTGTTTAATTAATATGTAAAAATCATGGCTGGCTCCTATGAGCCTAGCTTTGCTGAATCTAAAAATCTTGATTGGCTTCTGGGAGACTAGCTTTGCTGAATCTAAAAATCACGATTGAATTCAAGGAAACTTGCTTTGCTGGATATAACAATCAAGACTGACTTCTGGGAGACTAGCTTTGTTTAATTAATATGTAAAACCATGACTGGCTCCTATTAGACTAGCTTTGCTCAATCTAAAAATATCGAGTGGCTCCTGGAAGATTAGCTTTGCTGAATCTAAAAATCACGACTGATTTCTGGGAGACTAGGTTTGTTTAATTAATATGTAAAAATCATGACTGGCTCCTATGAGACTAGCTTTGCTGAATCTAAAATTCTTGAGTGGCTTCTGGGAGACTAGCTTTGCTGAATCTAAAAATCACGATTGAGTTCAAGGAGACTTACTGAATCAATAACTAAAAATCACGACTGACTTCTAAGAGACTAGCTTTGCTGAATCAATATCTAAAAATTACAACTGGCTTCAGGGAAACTAACTTTGCTGGATATAAAAATCACGACTCACTTCTGGGAGACTAGCTTTGTTTAATTAATATGTAAAACCATGACTGGCTTTTGGGAGACTAGCTTTCCTGAATCTAAAAATTATGACTGGTTTCTGGAAAACTAGCTGTTGAATCAGTATCTAAAAATTTACGAATGGCTTCTGGGAGATTACCTTTACTGAATCTAAAGATCACGACTGTGTTCTGGGAGACTAACTTTGCTTAAATCAATATCTAAAATCACAACAGGCATCTGGGAAACTAACTATGCTAAAAATCACGACTGATTTCTGGGAGGCTAGGTTTGTTTAATATGTAAAAATCATGGCTGGCTCCTATGAGCCTAGCTTTGCTGAATCTAAAAATCTTGAGTGGCTTCTGGGAGACTAGCTTTGCTGAATCTAAAAATCACGATTGAGTTCAGGGAGACTTGCTGAATCAATATCTAAAAATCACGACTGACTTCTAAGAGACTAGCTTTGCTGAATCAATATCTAAAAATCACTACTGGCCTCAGGGAAACTAACTTTGCTGGATATAAAAATCACGACTCTCTTCTGGGAGACTAGCTTTGTTTAATTAATATGTAAAACCATGACTGGCTTTTGGGAGACTAGCTTTCCTGAGTCTAAAAATTACGACTGGCTTCTGGAAAACTAGCTTTGTTGAATCAGTATCCAAAAATTTAAGACTGGCTTCAGGGAAACTTGCTTTGCTGGATATAACAATCAAGACTGACTTCTGGGAGACTAGCTTTGTTTAATTAATATGTAAAACCATGACTGGCTCCTATTAGACTAGCTTTGCTGAATCTAAAAATCACGACTGACTTCTGGGAGACTAGCTTTGTTGAACCAGTATCTAAAAATTTACGAATGGCTTTTGGGAGACTACCTTTACTGAATGTAACAAATCCTGACTGGCTTTGGGAAACTAGCTTTGCTGAATCTAAAAATCACGCCTGACTTCTGGGAGTGAGAGAGAGAGAGCGTATTTTTTATGAAATTTTGATTCTCTCCAGGTGAGGCGATAGTTTTTAGAAAATCTTTATTTTCTCCAGGTGAATCGATATTTTTTAGAAAATCTTTGTTCTCTCCAGGCGAAGCGATATTTTTTAGAAAATTTTTGTTCTCTCCAGGTGAAGCGATATTTATCAGGAAATTTTGATTCTCTCCTGGTGAAGCGATATTTTTCGAAAATCTTTGTTCTCTTTAGGTGAAGCGATATTTTTTATAAAATTTTTGTTCTCTCCAGGTGAAGCGATATTTTTTAGAAAATCTTTGTTCTTCCGTTTTTTTGTGTTTTTGGGTTTTTGGAAATTTTGATTCTCTCCAGGTGAAGCGATATTTTTCTTTCTTCGGTGCTTAAAAATTCTTTTGTTCTCTCCAGGTGAAGCGATATTTTTTAGAAAATTTTTATTCTCTCCAGGTGAAGCGATATTTTTTAGAAAATTTTTGTTCTCTCCAGGTGAAGCGATATTTTTTAGAAAATCTTTGTTCTTTCCAGGTGAAGCGATAGTTTTTATGAAATTTTGATTCTCTCCAGGTGAGGCGATAGTTTTTAGAAAATCTTTTTTTTTTTCTCTTATTTTTTCAAAGATTTTTTTTATCTTTTTTTTTTTCTTTTTTTTTTTGATTCTCTCCTGGTGAAGCGATATTTTTTAGAAAATCTTTGTTCTCTTTAGGTGAAGCGATATTTTTTAGAAAATTTTGATTTTCTCCAGATGAAGCGATATTTTTTAGGAAATGTTGATTCTCTCCAGGTGAAGCGATATTTTATAGAAAATCTTTGTTCTCTCAAGGTGAAGCGATATTTTTTAGAAAATTTTCGTTCTCTCCAGGTGAAGCGATATTTTTTAGAAAATCTTTGTTCTCTCCAGGTGAAGCGATATTTTTTAGAAAATCTTTGTTCTCTCCAGGTGAAGCGATATTTTTTAGAAAATCTTTATTCTCTCCGGGTGAATCGATATTTTTTGGAAAATGTTTGTTCTCTACAGGTGAAATGATATTTTTTAGGAAATTTTTATTCTCTCCTGGTGAAGCGATATTTTTCAGAAAATCTTTGTTCTCTTTAGGTGAAGCGATATTTTTTAGAAAATTTTGATTTTCTCCAGGTGAAGCGATATTTTTTAGGAAATTTTGATTCTCTCCAGGTGAAGCGATATTTTATAGAAAATCTTCCCTGACTTCTCTTTAAAACGCCCTCCAGGTGAAGCGATATTTTTTAGCAAAATCTTTATTTCATTACCAGTGGAATCGACTGACTATTTTGAGTTATAAAATGTTCGTTCTCTCAGGTGAAGCGATATTTTCAGGAAATTTTGATCATTCTCTCCAGGTGAAGCGATATTTTTTAGAAAATCTTTACGTTCTCTCCAGGTGAAGCGATATTTTTAGGAAATGTTTATTCTCTCTCAGGCCTTGAAGCTCCCCAGATATTTTTTAGAAAATCTTTGTTCTCTCCAGGTAAAGCGATATTTTGTCAGGAAGTTTGATTCTCTCCAGGTGAAGCGATATTTTTTACGAAATCTTTGTCCTCTGGTTAGGTGAAGCGATATTTTTAGGAAAGTTTGATTCTGTGCCATAAAGGTGTAATCTTGCTTGTTTTGCTTTGCCCACTTTGGATTACGATATAACATTAGGCAGCGGTACGAAGCAGTTCCCTTGATTGGGCACTGTTAGCAGATGCATGCACAGCCGCACGTAGCAGTTCCCTTCGCTAGGCGCAGTGCCGATAATCGACGTATAATTACGCAGCCGTACACATCTAATACATCATTTACGTGTGCACCTAGGGCCGGATTCTGTCACAGAGCCAATTCCGGCTCGTGACAAAAACGCACAGCCACATCCGGCCCTTCAGAAATAAAATAAATAGCTAAGCTATGCTAGTATGTTTGTACCCGCCGGGAGTGGCTATGTCTCGGGTTTGTTAGCCGGGATGGGCCACTGAAAAACATTTATTACATTCAGTTTAGCAGATTATGTCACATCGAAAATATTTAGCTCTAGGCCCAAAAAAGGTAAGATTAATAGTAGTTAAAAGCAAAGCGCATGAATTCAGACAAAATAAATACATAAATATTCCTATTTTCAAAATTTTTGTTTAAGCGCCTTTTACAAGCCATCCTAGTAGCTATGTAAAATATGCTTCTTCATGCATGAAAATTATGCTATTGCAACTGGAAGGATGTTTTACGAATATATGACCATAACTGTCATCAATTTCCGTTTTTATCTATTTTCTATTGTTGTCGTATATTTCTGCCTTTCAGAGCCGATTCCGGCCCTTGTGACAATTTATCAGCCTCATTTTACTATTAGCTAAATATATTTGTAGGGTCTGGCTCGGCCCAAAAAATGTCACACTGGCTGACCGCTGCTAGCCAAGTATGGCTATAAAGCGGCGGCAGACTGTGACAAATTCCGGCCCTGCTGCACACATCTTAATGTAAATGATGCATAACACGGCATCGTAACTACAAAAGATTTGCTTAATTTCAATTATTTCTTTAATTTAAATGGTGCTAGTTACTGTCGCTGATGCTATTTCAATCAAACATAATCGTTCTAAAATTCTTAATTTAACCCTTTTATGGCCAAGCTCCGCATATGCTTGGGTGGCTGGTTGTGATGTACGTTGGTGGTCTGTGAGTCAATCACTTCCTCGTGGTACAGCCTGGGCACCGCTACGTCGCTGGCAAACAATCCACACGTATGTGGAAGAAATGGAAGAAATTAGGGTATACGTGGTGCCATATGTTTTCAGAAAAATGAAAAGTGCCTAATATAGAGGTAGCCATATTGAGCACTTTGCCCTCTGTGATTTCAGAGTGAACAGGACAGATAGCAGAGATTGAACTGGGTCGCAGGGTCAAATGGGTCACTATTTTGGCCGGGTCGCTGTTTCACTGGATCATTGGGGAACTGGATCACTGGTTACCGGGTCATGAGACAGTGACCCAGTTGCATCGCTGGTCCACAGCTAAAAGTCTATAATTTTGGAACCAGAATGAACGACATACTAGTATACTTTGCTAGTACAGGTCTATCAATAGAATGATAAGAGGAAGGGTTTTTTCTAAGAGCCTTTAGAAAAGCCTATAATTTTGGAACCAGGACGAATGACCAACATTACAACCCGAAGTGTCCCATTTCTCTCAATTATAAAAACCGAAATTGTATCAGTAAATTTTCTTCAATGCCGTCTACCGTTAACATGTAAATGGAAGAGACGGTGCTGTCACAAGTTGTCTCAGCCGTTTGATCGAACATAAAATTTTTATGAGTGCCATCTCTGATCAGTTGCTGTGCTTGGAAATCGCTTGCCCTGAAATATTACCTGTATGGACTTTGAAATGTTTGCCTAGGGTTACTTCGAGCAAATCTTACAGAAAACAGTTTCGCAATTACATTTTTGGATTTCTTAAGTTCAAATCATGATAGAGTTTCGACTTTCTGCTAAAGATTAAAATTTAACGTCGTTGGCGACTGATCGAAACTAGAGAATGCCAGTGCTATTGTGACAATTCGTAACAGAATGGCTATTCAGAATTATTAAATCTAAATCGAGTCGATTGAAATCAAGATTTCTTTGAGATGGTTTTAGTTGTTCATGAAATTACAGCAGGCTACTTTGAATAGTAACAAATCTTATTTGAATAAATTTTGAGGCACATCGTTTCAGGATCGTTCGGATATATCCGGCAGATACAGTTTTATACCAAAATGGATCAGGAGTACATTAATCCAAACTGAATGGATACTTGCATTTAATCTTTAACATTTAACTGACGTTATATTTTGTAAAGCCTACCCCGAAAACACTATCTCTACACTTGTCGTTCAAAAAACGTACCCTAAATTCGGACAAATTTTATACGACAAACGTTTCAGTTTAAATGATTCAATGCTTACAACTAAGCTGTACATGCCAAAGCGGGGGTTGATGGAAACTAACCCCCTCGAGGCCCTGTTGTACTCCCTGAAGGCAGCACCCTTCCCTTACAATGCTTTCTTTTCCCGTGCCGACGGTGCGCAAAAATCGTAGGAATTTTTGCAAAAGTTGGCAAAATTAGGGTGAAAAATTGCAAGAAATGGGGTAAAATTGGATCTTATGAGGTGGGTTTGGGACGGAGTAGGAGGTTCGGCTGTAGTTTTCATCACCCCTAGAGGACATCTCCTGAGATGATTTCCCCCGCCAGCCCCGAGTAACCCGCTCCTGCGACCTTGGAGCATCAGCATACACAAACTAAGCAAAAATTATTAAGTTGTGTCTAGACCGTTGCCTTAAATGTTTTACACGTCCAGGTTTCGTATTTGGAATAAAGATACGTTCATAAGCGTCCATTGTAATGTTTCTGATATTTCAACATTTAGGACAGAGAAAGAAAGAAAAAGCGAAGAAAGAACAAAAAATCGGTAATCGAAACAACTGCAAAGACGATATTTAGTGGCTTCCGCGAGGCTTGGGCCAACTATCGTGAGCACTATTGTGATCCAGCAAAGCTCGGCTTTAAAGCAACCGTCTTTCCGATAATGTTTGCGATGCACGATGAACTAATTCCTAACGACCAGTTAGAACCTGGAAAAATGAGGCAACGATCCGGAGACGAGTAAGTTTCAGCAAATTTACAAGTTATCAATGCTCTGATGTCTTGAACACTATTGTGATCCAGCAAAGCTCGGCCTTAAAGCACCCATCGTTTCGATGATATCTGGGAAATGTCTGGGCTTGTTGAATTTTGCTCAATTTTCACAGTTGATTACTTTGAGGACTCGATGTTGTTTGTGGTCAAAAATGTGATGTGTTCTTGGCAACGTTTTGTTCCTGATTACAATATTACTGATATCACATTGACTTGTCAAGTGTGCACATCAAAGCAAGAGTAACACCGACCTCGTACAGGAGGGGTTCACATAGACAGGGCGTTAAAAGTATTTGTATGTGAATAACAATGACATTTGTATGGCGACAGAATCCGTTGAAAGTTATATTCCGGAACGCTATGAACAGAGATGAGTTGCGAGAATTGATTGACCGTAGTTTCTATAAGTGATCTGGCTTCTACATACAACATCAGTTGAACATGCTTAATGCAACAAAGCTTTGTTTAACCCTTAGCATTTTCATATGGAACGTTTTCGATACATTCCTTACGTCATAGCACTTCGCTTCCGCCCTAAAGTTACATTGGGCTGTAAGTATATTGCGAAAACCTCTATCTGATCATATGAAAATCCATAACCGCAAAGATTATCAGGAATAGTTCTGTTTAGTGGTATAAATATTGCAGGGTCGAATTGTTGATGTTCAATGCACTACAAACGATTGCGTATCAAAGCCACAACCGCACTGAATTTTTCGCCATTTGCAATTTCAAAATAGATGACTACAAGAAACGTCTTATTTCGAGATTAGCTCAAAATATCCTGTCGGAAGATTTTAATGAAACCGACGAAGGCGAAGAGAACGAAAAGACGGTAAAGGCGAGACGTGACAGTGGAAGTTTAATTGCTTCATTGGAACAAGCGAGAAACTGGGAATGTGATGCGATTATTGTTCTGAAGGAAATGCTGATTCTTGTTGGATGCCAGTCGAAGACTGGAGTGCGAAAAGCAATAGTACAATTTCGAACGGCATCTGAATATATTCTGGCGGCACTTGAGTTGTTTTACGGAATCTGTGGCGTAGAAATTGGAAAAATAATCGTCAAGATAAAGCAGGAAAACCCTAAAGTTATGGAAGTTTTACGCGTTGAAAATTGGGAAAGTAATCCTGAAACTAAACAATTAAAAGAATTTTCGGATGAGCAGGAGTTACAGGAATGCTTACAACGGGTTTTAGGCATTGACAAAGCTGTAAAACAGACAGAACAAAGGCACAATGAAATAGTTGAAATGTTGCTCGGGATCTACACATTGGGGGAAGAGCCCAGCCCAAATGCCTTGACTAGTGTGCCAAAAGCGATCCAGGTTCTGAAATCGAAATTCGAAAAAATCGACTTGTTAAATTTACAAGCAAAAAATTGGATTGATGAGACTCATAATATTTTGCCAAACACCAATAGGGAACTGGCTCAGATTCACAAGTTAGCAAAGGACAATAACCAGACTGTAAATAATTCCTCAAACGCTGGCGACGACAAGATCGTGCGGTTGCTCCATTACTCACCTGATCTATTCCAGCTACTTTACCCCGATCAACGCCTGATGCTGATTCACGGCTTCGCTGGAACCGGAAAAACGTTTGTCATTATAGAAAAGATTTGTCAGCTTTTAAGAAAAGACCCTGGGACCAAAATTACCGTTGTATTGCCCTGTCGCCGTTTAATCAATATATACGAATCGATTTTAAGTGAAAGACATCCGGAAGCAAAAAATGTGTTTTATTTTGAGGCTGTAGATTTCCAGCATCATTTCCCTTCGAACGTGAAAACTTTGATTGAAGAGTTAAGAGGTTCGCTATTACGTGAATTTTCAACAGATTACTATTTGCAAAAAGTTCTCAGAAACGTATCAAAAAGAGTTAAACCGGCGATCGATAGTATTGGTAATTTGTTCATTGACGACGCATTTAATTTGCAATACAGAAGCTATTTTGTTCTTGGTCACTGCCTTTTAGCGCAATACGTGTCAGAGATGATCAGTTCAGGATTGGACGACAATAGCTCGTCGTACTTATGGATGGCTTATGACAGCAACCAACTGGTGGATTATACTGATATGTATGACGAGTCATATACAATGCGCCATTTTATTGATAACATTCCCGGAGCAAGGAAACTACGGAGTGTAATGCGGTACACGGAAAATAATTTCAACGCCATTTTTAAAGAAACAATGTGGACTTCTCTTAAACTTCCGAGACTCAACGAGCTACTCAAACGGTTTTATTATCGAATTGATCGATTCCAGAAAGTTCTTCAAGAAATTACAAAATCAGTTGACAACGTTTTTCAAAACAATTTTACTGTGGCAGAACGAATAACTGAACATGCACCAGATGTGAGTGTCCTGGAAGAATTTCACAAAATCATAAATGCACTTGGCGATACTTTACTAAACAACGATTACACAAGACAAGACCTCTCCCGTTCGAATGATTTGAGCCGAGCCGTGCTTTGCGATATAGTGAATATTGTTGTTAGCACATTGGATTTAGACGTTACTTCTGATGGGACGTACTTACGGCAAGATTATATGGATCAGCTGTCGGATGTCGAATGTTGTGAAACTGTCGACAAAATAATAGATATAATCAAAAGCAGATTTTACTGCAGTGAACTGCAATTCATAACCACGAACCAAGCAAACAACGTTGTCAAAATAATGAATGTAATTGACCGCTACGATCATACTTTGATTGATAGAATACAAGACATGCGACGAAATTTGACGCCCAGCCAGCGGTTTAGCAAAGACTTCATGTTTGTCAAAAACTTTCTTTTGATCCTTTCGGAGCATTGGATTCGGGATTCCACTTTGGGCTATCGAATACCAGATCATCCGAATTTGGAACGAAATTGGTATTGTAAGAAAATTCTTGACGAAATCATAAATGTAACTAGCGAGTATCTCGTTGAAGACAATTTCGATCAAAAAATACATGATATTCCACGTTTGCGACCAGGTTTAGACAGCGATCAAATTCTTCAAGAAATAATTAATGCGCTTTCGCCACCTATCATGTTTGACGCCACATTGGGTCATCGAGTACAAGGCATCCCGCCTTGGCATCTGAAACTGAAAAGAGAAGATATTCCGATGGCAATAATAAAAATAATTAAACACTTAATGGATAACTCCACCGGAGAGAATCCGATCAAATACAGCGATTTTGCGGTTTTCGTTCATTTCGAAGAAAATTATTTAACTGAAAAATTTAAAAAACACGAAATACCAATTGGAAGCGCATTCGTTACTCGACCTGACGAGAATCATGTTACAGTATGCGAACTATACGACAGTGAAGATACATCGTCGCAAGAATGGCCAATATGTTTGCTTACAAGATGCAACAAGCGCATGCAGTTTGATACCAAGTCATACGAAAGGCGTTTATATTTTGCTAAATCCCGATGCACCGCCCTTCTGATCAACATCAATGAGCTCGGCACTGAGTCATCTGACGACTCAGAGAGCACTGACGAAACCGATAATGAGCTATATTACGACTCAGAAAGCACTGACGAAAGCGATCGCTTACAGATTGTTAGTTCCCTAATTGAAGATGATGTAGCCGTTTAGCTTTATCATTTTGGATGACCAGATCCGCAAATCGGGAACGAATACCAATGAAAACGTCTTAGCTGATACGGCATTACTAAAAATCATTTCGTTTACTTATGGAAATTTGGTTGCAAAAACGAAATTTAAATTTAATTAAATCTATTTTTATGAGCAGTTTAGGCCATAGGTGTCAAAGGTCGCTTAGGGAATAGACTGTCGGCGGCCAGCGGAGATTTCCTTGAGGCGGTAGACCTTCACCCAGACGACCAAGTTCGTTTTTGCTAATACTAACCTAGTTTTGTTGATCTTCATACTATTTCTGGTAATGTTTGCTAAAATTTTTTCGCGCGCATTCGCTGCGCGGCGGTGGCTGAGGGCTACATATGGCTTGGGTCCGAGGCTTAGTGGCCGAAACCCCTACCCACTTATCGACACCTATGGTTTCACCCAATTGGAGAAGGTATTATTCTTCATTTATCAAGAGCGACGAGGACACTAGTTATGAAGTAACTAAATGTAAATCAATTAACCAAGTAAATCAATTCGATATTAATGCTTCTAGTGCTGCTTACATTTTACGGAATACGCAGAAGGGCATAGTTTACCGTCACATTGCTAAGCTGCCGAGTCATTAAAAATACCAACGATACATATTGGAAATGTTATATGTAAATAAGACATAGGATACATTTATTCATTTGATCTTCTGAATTCCCTTCAAATTTAAAAATTTAAAAGATGCTACGCCAAACCAACACAGTCGGCTTTAGTCTTTGAAGTTAACTATTCGAGGACAGCCGAGAGACTTTTGCGCAGACGGCGATTTGCTATTCACGCATGTTCATTCTCAAAACATTAGTTCCCTTTTCCTTTACAGTCGCTGAAAGTGGTCCATATAGTGGTCATAAATATGTCAATAAAAGTTATATAATGCAAAGCTATATAATAAAAGTTATATGATGCAAAGCTGTGACCGCCAAGCCAGCACAGTCGGGTTAGTCTTTGAAGTTCGCTATTTGAGGGCAGCCGAGAGACTTCAGCGCAGCCGGCAATTTGCTATTCATGCATGTTCATTCTCAAAACACTAGTTCCCTTTTCCTTTACAGTCCTGAAAGTGGTCCATACAGTGGTCATAAATATGTCAATAAAAGTTATATAATGAAAAGCTATATAATAAAAGTTATATAATGCAAACTGTGACCGCCAAACCAGCACAGTCGAGTTAATCTTTGAAGTGCGCTATTTGAGGGCAGCCGAGAGACTTCTGCGGAGCCGGCTATTTGCTATTCATGCATGTTCATTCTCAAAACATTAGTTCCGTTTTCCTTTACAGTCGCTGAAAGTGGTCCATATAGTGGTCATAAATATGTCAATAAAAGTTATATAATGTAAAGCTATATAATAAAAGTTATATAATGCAAAGCTGTGACCGCCAAACCAGCACAGTCGAGTTAATCTTTGAAGTTCGCTATTTGAGGGCAGCCGAGAGACTTCTGCGGAGCCGGCTATTTGCTATTCATGCATGTTCATTCTCAAAACATTAGTTCCGTTTTCCTTTACAGTCGCTGAAAGTGGTCCATATAGTGGTCATAAATATGTCAATAAAAGTTATATAATGCAAAGCTATATAATAAAAGTTATATGATGCAAAGCTGTGACCGCCAAGATAGCACAGTCGGGTTAGTCTTTGAAGTTCGCTATTCAACGGCAGGCAGCAATACGTAACTGAACGAAGAAC
>JASANE010006923.1:0-28956 GCA_030248225.1 Trileptium ribeirensis
CCTCGGGGCAAATGATCAATATTTCTACCAAAAAAGTGACAGGTCATTAATCATCTGCGCCAAAACCGGCATTTTTCCTACTACTGGTTCTAACTTCTAGCTTTACGTATTCTCTCTATTAATTCTGCGAAAGGCATTGTTTTTTCTGCCTGCTTCGACCAATAGAAAACCCGAATATTAAGAGAATAATCGCGCCATGCTTTGTTCTAAAGCAGTAGTTTTATAAATTTTACTAAAGTTCTTCAAACGTAAATAATGCCATTGAAGTTTTACATCTAAAGAATTATGCAAGAGTAAACTTAAGATGCGCCCCCAACCATCCTCTTTTGACACCATGTACAAAACGTTGTTAGCGAACAAAACTCGAATTTCAACAGCCGTATCCAATTTCGACATTTTTCTGTTCCATAACGCCATTAGCGAATGCAATTCGGTCCCTGTACTTTAACACCAGTGTGTTCGTGAACATTTCCAAATTATAATGTGTGGAATATGAAACGGACTAATTTCTGTTCTTTAACGCAAAAATGAAATTTGTGTTCAGTGTACAACTGAATGGCAATCGCTTTTGTCAAAAGAGGATGGTAAGGGGCGCAGCTTAAGTTTACTCATGCATTATGTATTTTGATACCATGGCTGTACTTCCACCCGCGAACGTATGGGTGTATGTGTCAAATTTAATCAAAACTTCTATGGAATTGGAATTTTTTTCTGAAACTTGCTCAGTTTATTTCATCGTTGATGTTAGATATTCTTTCTTTATACCGAAAACAGATCTAACAGTCATAATAATGCCATTGAAGTTTTACATCTAGAGAACTATTTATTTTGATATCATGGCTATACTTCCACCCGCGAACGTATGGGTGTATGTGTCAAATTTAGTCAAAACTTCTATGGAATTGGAATTTTTTTCTGAAACTTCCTCAGTTTATTTCATCGTTGATGCTAGATATTCTTTCTTTATACCGAAAACAGATCTAACAGTTCTAAGCGCCTTTCGTTGAAATCTTACTGTCAAATGATATATTTTATTGAAACCGATCGTTCTTTATATTACTGGGCTTTCATATGTCTGAACACATTATTGGTTTTACGGACTACAGATAGATTGCTTACAAAGACACTTTCTTGCTCAGTCAAAATCCAAATCTTGTACCAGAGACTCCACAACTTTTGCATTTCACGGCGTTTTATTTGCCAAGCAGAATGAGACGGAATCGTAAATTGCAATTATGAAAACACACTACTTATAAGTCATATATATTAACCTTGTACCAACACCGCATCTTCTAAGCGTTTTCAAATATATCTTCTGCTATTTAGAACATCGTTTTATTAAGCATGGACCCATGTTCACTTTAGGGGCCGGACGTTATAACGTTACAAAAAAGAACAGCTTAGAGCGGGGTGTTCGGGGGGCGGCAGCCCCCGACTTAGGCTCAGGCTTAGTACATGGCTCATATAAAGACCTTAGCTTTGGCAAAGACTAAGGCTTAGGCTTAGTATTTCGACAACGGCATGGCATGCATTATACTTCAGCCCCTAAAGTTGGCATGGGCCAGCATGGGCCAAGGCATGTAATGGTTGCATTGCAAGATACATCAATAAACGGTGAAATATCACTGATCTCGCCAGGTCATAACAATGGGCAAGAGCGCACCGCTGCTATGAAGTTTTATTCTTTTACATAAAGACAGCCGCGTCGTCAGCTCAAACTACGTCAACCATCTACGATGTGATCACCATTTATTTTAATAATTCGTGTTGTACATATTTAGATAATATCTTCTGGTAACCCATGACATGTGTACTACCGGGTGAGTTAGGAAGATATTTAGGACTGATGGTAATTTTATATTGAATTAAAATATGCTTAAATTATCCATCAATGATACACGTAAATCAAGTATTTTTTGTTACATTTTTGTTTGCTTTGTCTTTACTTAGTTTTCTGCTTTAAAAACATTATATTTGTATCCTAAAAATGATTTGATATTAGAACAATGGTCTATGAGCAAATTCGTTGATAATTCAAGAAGTAGTCTATGAGCAAATTCGAAAAAAAAGGAATTTAAACACGTTAACAGTTATCATAGTTCAATATAAGAATTGAAATTCGTGTAGCATTTGAGAAAAATTTAAATTTACATTTACAATCATTTTGAACTATGTAAGTGACTGATTTTGCTACAAATTAGAGATATGGGCATTTGAAAACAGTCGTCGCTGCCATGTCATGGAACTTTAATACAGTAGATGCTTTATGTATGATTTCTACGTTTAATGCAACAATGTGAATGAAGCAAATTTCACTTTGCCCGGTAGTTTTGATTCCGTTAGTTTTGACGCTTTGTATATTTAGTCAGGTCGAATAAAATGATTACTCTTAGTCACTCGCTCCGTATATAAGATATATACGATTCAGACAAAATAGCCACCCTGTGCAACGAAATTGGTCGGGCCGTTCGCAAACAAACCAAGAAACCTTTTTTGCCAAGATTCGATGTTCTTAATATTTTACTGATGTTACTAGTAGACTTAGGTATACTGTTCTAAAAATATGAAAAACTGCACACCTTTTTCGCTGATGGTTTCTAAATGCTTTCAGACATAATATTTTACTGATGTTACTAGTAGAGTTAGGTATGCTATTCTAAAAATATGAAAAACTGCACACCTTTTTCGCTGATGGTTTCTAAATGCTTTCAGACATAATATTTTACAGATGTTACTAGTAGAATTAGGTATACTGTTCTAAAAATATGAAAAACTGCACATATTTTCGCTGATGGTTTCTAAATGCTTTCAGACATAATATTTTACGGATGTTACTAGTAGAGTTAGGTATAGTGTTCTAAAAATATAAAAAACTGCACACCTTTTTCGCTGATGGTTTCTAAATCCTTTCAGACATAATATTTTACTGACGTTACTAGTAGAGTTAGGTATAGTGTTCTAAAAATATGAAAAACTGCACACCTTTTTCGCTGATGGTTTCTAAATGCTTTCAGACATTATGTAAGCATTAGTCATTTCGGGATGTGCTTGTAAATTGTTCATGCAATTCAGAATATGAATGAATACATACCATTCTAACCAACCATTTGTAACAACAAAAGTACAAGCGTGGTTGATTCAGTCCAGAAATGGTCGCCACACCTCAAATTTTGAGGACCGGTCACTCGTGCACCAACCTCAGATTTTGAGTTCTCGCTTTACATCGGCTACCATAGCGGCAACAGCTTCTCGTGCTCAATACTTTTACGCCAGGCAGTCTTTCCATTTAAATTTTTCATTTAGGACGTTACCGAAATGAAATTCCTAGAATGTACACTTATTGTAAGGCGAAGATAAGCCCCATCGTTGATTTGCCAACATATATAATAGTTTGAAAAGATTGTGCAAATCGAACTGTTATCATTAATTTTTCTTTTGTGACATTGCAGAAATGAAGTCCCGAGAATTCCCACTTATTGCAAGAAGCATGGAGTACCGTTGTTAGCGTATGTCACCTTCAGGAGCCGATGATTATAACGTTAGCAAAAAGAACAGCTTAGAATTGGGGCTCGGGGGGGGTGGAGGGAAGCCTCCGATTTAGGCTTAGGCTTAGTACATGGCTCATATAGGGAATATATAGGCTAAGACTAAGGCTTAGGATTAGTATATCAAGAACAGCGTAGTATGCATGTCACTTCCGCCACTAAAGGTTACTTAGGCCCGAAATGTCCTCAAGCGTCAGATTTTTTGGCGTATTGTTGATTTGTCCAGATCCTAAGAAATGTGTCTGAATCTGGTTTCGAATTTCTGAATTGCACGAGAATGGAAAAATCGTTCGCGCTCTGTTTGATGTTGCATGAAACGGAATGTTGAAAAATGGACGAGCTGCAAAGCAGCTTATTTTTGATCTTTTTGCCTATGGGAGCCGAGATGCCAAGATGTTCGGTGGCCCGCATACCTAGGTGTCGAAGCGACCTACTGATGAAGGCTGCTTCATAAGCAGAACATGTAAACTTGTGAACAACCGCAGACCTTAGTTCATCCGGTATCTGGTTTTTAAGCTGAACAGATATTTAAGTTTAGGTATTACCAACATTGAATACTAAACTACATTTTCTTCCGGATATGTTTAATTAAACAGCTTTAGAAGTTGTTTCTTAAGATTATTTGTAAACACTGCAAAATATGGAGGCTGGAGTACAAAATATTGAATTTTTAATGAATTTTTCATTGTCTGTTGACAAGCATGGTCGTTGTTCTGCAAAGCCGTACTGATACCGTTTTAGTATCTTGTAGAAAAAGCTTATGGTGTGTTTATAAATGACTTTACTTAGGAAGCCATTATTACGCAATGTGTTTCGTGCACACGGCATTCCGAGTAGTCATCTACAGGTCTTTGCACCATATAGCAAATCCTATTATATAAATTCGGATTTTATAAAGATTTTTGGGAAACAGGGCACCATTGCAGAATCATAAGATCGATTATGTTACGAAAAAATTCCGCTAAAAGCTAATAGAAGTAAATAGCCCGCACTACCGGAATATAAGTGCGGAATTGATTGTGCTAACATTTTTATATGAAGCGTGCTAAAATAAATAGCCCGCGCTACCGGAATATGAGTGCGGAATTGATTGTACTAGGACATTTTTATGCGGGATTCACGTTATAATGTCCCCACCACTTGGAACTTATGTACCCCACACAGTGGCAGGCACACCCTAGACTATAGGGTGTCTTAGACACCCCTGTGTTTTTGAATAAAGTTTCAAATAAATTTCAAACAAAGCTAGCTTATAGTTTGGCTTATTTCAGACGGTGTCAATGAACCGTCGTTGCTTTTTCGTTTTGCAGAGGGTTTCCGCTACCCCGTAGGGTCATTTGGCATAGGGCCTACAGGATACCCTAGAAACACCGAATTGGCAAGCATAAACACCGAAATAATACATTGCCAAAATGAGGTACCTAGGGGTGTGCCCGACACCCTCATATTTTGTTATATGGTGTGGGTGCCACTGTCACCGTCTTTACGGTATAGTCTACTCTACAGGGGGACAAAAGTTCCAACTGTTGGGGACATTATAACGTGAATCCCGCATTATATGAAGCGTGCTAAAATAAATAGCCCGCGCTACCGGAATATGAGTGCGGAATTGATTGTACTAGGACATTTTTATATGAAGCGTGCTAAAATAAATAGCCCGCGCTACCGGAATATGAGTGCGGAATTGATTGTACTAGGACATTTTTATATGAAGCGTGCTAAAATAAATAGCCCGCGCTACCGGAATATGAGTGCGGAATTGATTGTACTAGGACATTTTTATATGAAGCGTGCTAAAATAAATAGCCCGCGCTACCGGAATATGAGTGCGGAATTGATTGTACTAGGACATTTTTATATGAAGCGTGCTAAAATAAATGCCCGCGCTACCGGAATATGAGTGCGGAATTGATTGTACTAGGACATTTTTATATGAAGCGTGTGAAAATTATATTTGATATCAAAAGGGTTTCTGATATGAAAGGATTAGGTAAAAAGCATGTTATTAGGTCGAAATAACATGTTATGTTTGTGTATAAAACAAACAAATAGACCAACGAAGGAAGCAAAATTTTAATATTATTGTGCATAAAGTCTAAAATTTGAACAAAAAGTTTAGAACGATGTTGGCTAACTATAAAGCATATACAATTCGTAATCGCTCACTTTAAAGGCCTTGGGCGGTGCAATACTCGGTGAACGCCCTTTTAAAATAATCTAGGACCTGTCGTTAAGGAGGCCCCCGATTTATGTACAATCTTCCATACCCTCCCCCCTCCTCTGTTAAATAGCGTGCCTTGCCATTGTTCAACCAAGAAACCAACATGCAAGTGAACAACAAAGTATTTATGTGTTGATCAATAAATAATATTAGCACTGCAGCAATACATTCGATGTTATGTTGTTCGACGAGTATATAAAGGAAGAAAAAATTTCACAGCACTATTATCTTAAAATAACCCATACCATCGCCTGCCAAGATATCTGAGAAGACTTTCCGGGATATTAAATTGTGTAGCCAGAAATCAATATGTCGAACAATTTATATACACTAAAATAATGGTAGCTGAAGTTTTTTGAAAACGACCAGTGTTGTTGCCCTGTTAGTACAATTAGACTTCGACCACAGACTGCTTGGGTTCTAACGTTTATACTTTATTATCGGGAGTAGAATTTAGTACCGTTTCTTTAGCCCGTTAATGAAAAATGTATAAGCTTTAATAAAAAAATTGAGAATAAGCTTGAAGAGGTGGATATTATTCAAAGGCTCGCCACGCTACCCAGAAGTGCGGAAGACGCTAGGAGAAGGACGGCTGAGCGGTCCACGCCCCTCTTGCTGCGCCAGCGTTGATATTATTAAAAAGTATACCTGAAAGCCATGCTGTAGAAGAAGACAAAATTGATATCGTACATATTTTACCTTGAGTTGTAACCAAGCGGTTCTAAACGAAAGTTTACTCTATGGATAGTGAATTGCAATACTGTAAAGAATGCGACAAAGATTCCACCAAGAGTGGTCAACATTACCTCCGCCAGGGCCGACACCGATTCATCGTTAATTGATCAATCATTGCGAGAATCTCTTCAGAATGATCATAAAATCTAGCACTCACAGAATACCATTTAAAATTACATTCTTACTTCAATTAAGAATTTATTGTAAAAAACAACAATAAAATGATAGCTTTATTAATATTACAACAAAAATAGCATTAGACATGGTTACGTTTTGCTATAAAACAGATATATTTGTATGGCAAATTAATGGAAAACTTATTCTAGATGGTAGAAAGCGACCAAAAAATACGATAAATAGTCCATCTACCTTCCAAAATTAATTAGTCGAGATAGGCTAACTCACCTATTCCAGTTGGATAATCGTAATTTTAATGTAAATCGCTAAATGTTCCATAATTTACAACCAAAGAATGTGAAATCAAACGGTAAATCATGTTTTGGTAAGATAGGTACTATTTGAAGAAAGCTAAGGCAAAAGTACTCATTTTCAATAATTACGATACGAGGTACAGAAAGAGATTTACGAACGTCAGTGACGCCGCAGAATGGAATCTAATGATCATAGAATATATATCTTATTTACCTATCAGCGTCACCTGAATTTATACTACTTTCACCCTATGTAAATATTGATTTCAATGTGGGATTTAGCTAAAATGATGGTTCGCCGAAAACTGTTATATAAGCAACATTTATTTTGCTATATATGTCAAGCTGGACAAAATTAAATAAATCAAAAGGTAAAAATGTTTCAACTTTCAGCAGTGTAACATGATGATTTATCTATCTTAGGGCTACAAAAAATATGTTAAGTTTATTCATTAGCACAATGTATATATTCTATTAATGAAGCCATTGGGTAATTTTGGCCTAGCTAGGTGCTTTGTTGTTCACGTCATTTCTCTACCGTATATTAAAAAATCTGTGGCGCGAGGAGGTACAAATTTTCGTTTTCCCAATTTTTGGACCGTAATTGGTCCAGAGTAGCAACTGGTGTTACCTGTGGCGTACTCGCAATTGATTGTTTTAACAAGTATGCTAGTGTTATATCGCGAATATATACTGTAGAATACATATGTAAAGTTATTACCGTTGGGTTTACCCTGTGTAATAGCAACCATTAATTGTTCTTCTGATGCTGCATAACCTTTGAGCAAACTAAACAACTGCTACAGCAATTTTTTTATGATTCAGTTGTTGAAGAAACTAGAACGACGCATAGGCGAGGATATAATGGATCATCCTAATCGTAGAAGAAATTGTGTTGCGGTTGTGTAACGGTTTTGCTGGCTCTAACCGCCAAATTTGGGTAACTGGTTTTCCTTGTTTTATTTACGCCACGTTGGTCAGGTTTATTGCTGTTAATTAATTTCTACCCGCTCTAAATTATTAAGTCTAGAATATCTGCAGTGTTTCAAACATCTTTGGGAAGCTCGCATCAGAGTTAAAATGGCCCGTAATGTAATGCAGGATAGGTTAGTTGAAACGTGACCGAGTGGTCTACCGCGCTGTTCCGTTCTGCTACTTCCGAAGGAGCATGTTCAACTCCTGAATATTGCTTTTGGTTTTGGTTTTGTTGCAAGCAAATAAATGATGCTCTTCACAAAATCATTATGGGACTAACATATAAACTAAACTAATAAAATATGACTAAAGTACTTTCTACGTCGTTTATTGTATTGATGTGAATTAAACGTTTAATTTATTAATTTGTATGCCAAAGGCGACACAATGTGAGATTACATATATTAACGAACAGAACAAAAAAAGCATAGATTACAATATAACAGGTTTCACATTGAACATAGGACCCCTAAATTGCAGAAATCTAACGGTCCGTGAGAAGCATCAAGTATACAACGACAAAAGTGTTGTAATACAGCGGTATTTTGAAACCCAGTCACTATTTTACTCTCTTAGCGCATTGTTCTAAGATTGCAATATTTAGCATATTGTTCACCAGGTGAAACTCCATCGTAATTTTGCTATTGTCGCTCCGAATTATTGTTCAGTCTGTTGTGCAAAAGCAACAAAGATTGTTGCAAAATTTCAGTAACAAACATCAGGCAAATAAATTCCAAAACTTCTGGGAATTGGGTTAAATTGAAAACAAAACGTTTGCAAATTTTTGGAAAAATTTGCACCGGCATCGGCAAACAGAAGCATATAATTTGGACGTATTAAAGCATAGTTCTTGTTTGTTGTGGAATCGGCCCATTATTAATCGATGATATTTGAGTTGTAACCGGATGTTCGTGGATAACGTCGATACTTCGGATTTGTTCGCGATCTACAACGTTATTAATACATATAGTAGATTAACCTAAAATAGTAAAATCGGTTTGGGCAAATAAAAAAACATAGAATATTTTTAACTATGTCGTTTATTATTTTAATATAAATAAGTTGCCCGGACAAAACGAACATCTCACTGTAAAATAAAGGTGTCTAAGGTTCGTCGGATTGGTGGAGGAACATGGCCCCGGTACAAAGCTTGGCCAGGGGTAATTAATTATTTCCCCAGTTTCTCCAGTTTTCCTCAATTTTCCCAATTACCCCTCAAAATTTTTGTAATTTTGCTATGAGCTGTAAAAAAATTTCCTGTACCTATGGCACGGGGGGGTGAGAGGGGTGGAACGCTGGGAAGCCCTGGGAGCAGATTTTGGGCGATAAACATGGCTTAAGGTCTTTCAACTTTTAGAGAGAGTAACCCGCTAAGGGGACCTGCGCTATAACCCTATTTTTACTAATCCTATTTCTAATAAGCGCACATCACAGTATATGGTTGACGATATTATGGCTAGTTTACCATGATGGATCACTCATGTTATATAGTTACACAAAGTAGGCATAACTAAAAGTTTACTGCGTTTTAAGTCTATGTTTGTGATCTAAAGCTTTATAATGTTATCAAAACTTTTATTCTTAATGTATGCTTAAAACCTATATCTTTTATTGGAAACAAATTACTGTTCGTATATGAAAATTTCGTGGAACAAAAATTTGTTATATCATGTCATGGTTATTGAAACGAAATATTTTTGAACTTATAAAGTCACGAGTTTGTAAAAAATTTTGAAGAGTATAACAGCGGGCTTTACCCATATACTTAACATTATAAGATGTTGTGGCTAGTTCTCTTACAGTAGCATGTTTAAGCCGTTATCCCACCAAGGATTTCTCGGAAGTATCTGCTAACGTCAAGTGGTCTTAGGCACCGACTGGTCAGCCGCCAACAACCATGAGATACGTTCAACAATGTCAGTTACTGATAGTTCGTATTCAGCGCTTTTATATCACTGGCTGTTAGCAACCTGATAGCTAGCGGCCCAGCGAGAAACTTTCGGAACTATCCGGTGCCCATCTCTTCCATGTTGGTATATGCCAGAAAATATCACTTTGACAAATGAGTGGGGTCGGTGGGTTGTGGGAATAAATTTAAAACTGACCACATACAGCAAATTAAAACGAGTTTGACTTCTACAATTCTTAACATCAATTCTTATTTTTATACAGTTGAAATACTTTTCCATCGAAGCTATTGCATACAGCTTGTAATCAAGATTAGCCGTGCCGCTCTGATTTGATCACATTCATAATTTGATTACACTGCAAAAAAATTGGAGATGTCTTTGATCGACCGAGTTTAAACTCTCGATGGTCGCATTTTAATTTTATTATATCCAAATCAGACCAAATATATAAATTGTTACCTTACACACAAATTACGCAGATATTAAGTAAATAAATTTGTGAACACCACGTTTCGTGTTTTGGCTGGGACTAGACTTCGGTCACAAATCAATGCATAGCTTAGTCTATGTTTAATTTAGGGGCCTAATGGTTTATCGTTTGAACAGCTTAGTTTGGGAGTTCGGATGGGGGGTGATTGTAAGGAGAGCAATTCGCACTTTGTACTCATTATGCTAGTTTAGTGTACAGAAAGTGCTATCTATAATTTACTGGTTTCATTTCTAAACTCAATTACAAAAGGCAGAAGAGTCTCTGCAATGCATGCAGCCAGTTTGTTAATTTATAAATGTTTTGCCAGAGTGTTGCAATATTAAAACAGCAGTTTGAATAATAGTTTTGAAAATTTACATTTTATTACAATACACAATTTCATAACTTGAATTTGGTTAAATGCATATTAAAGTACAAAACAAATTCACTTACCGATAGTGTTCCAAAAATCATCCAAACTAATCGCTGAAACATTATCGAGCATCCGAATATGGGGCCGATCGAAGCGATCAATTGGGGGTAAACCAAGACGGGCCGAGTCAAGATAATTCGATAAATCTTGGACTTGAAGGCTATTGGGATGCTTTGTCGTTGAATACGTACCTCCGACGGAAGACGCTGGTGCTGGTCCTCGACTCTTCAACAGTCCTGGATGAGTTTTGCCGTTCGGGATTAGATGATGTTGATGATGACTGTGAATGGCAGCTGAGCTCGGACGGCTAGTCTGCGACTCGCTATGCTTACTACTAGGTACCATTGTTTGACTTGCAGCGGTCATTTGTGTAGTCGCTCCGTACACACCTCCGAAGCGGTCGTGGCGATAGTCTTCGTCATTCTCTATCGCAGCAGTTGTGTCGTCACTCCATGTTACACGTTGCTCGTGTGATCCTGCTGATCCATGATCGATTAACTGACCGCCACCCGATGATATATCGCCGGTATTATAGTATGAGTCATGCGTCATTTCTTGATGACTCATTACTCCAACCGGCCCGGCGTAGCCTTTCACACCGTCGCCGGATTCGATTATTAGATCCCGGCGTGAGTCATCGGTTCCGGTCGCACTACGTATGCTATCGGTTGACGATGGCGATACGGCGACAGAATTCTTTTTCCAACGCGTATAACAACATGCAATCAAGAATATTATAATTAGCAAGAGTAGGGCAAGGCACAGCCATAGTAGCCACCACGGCGTACTACTGCCAACCGTAGCAATTGCACCATTACGGACTATTCCCGGGTGTGGAGGGTACGGATTTGTTCGGCCACCTGAAATGCAAGACGAAACTAAGTATATATAAATAAATTCAAAGGACTAATTTTCAGTTGGTCTAATAACATAGCTTAGGCAAGTGAAATTTGCAATTACAAATGCATTGCAACTTTGTACTTGATCGTTAGCAATATCACGCCTAGTCATGTAATAAACAAACTGAGTTCACATAAATAACGTTAAAATTCAACTTTCAAGTCATGTTAACCTGTAATGTTATCTATCATACCAGGGTTTGTCAGAACATTAGTTAGAAAATTTTTCCGCGCTAGCAAGATAATAAACACAAAGGAAACAATTTACTCTATAAATATTTAACACTTTTGCGCTTAAATTGATGTGTGTTTCGTACAGACTGAAACAAAAGTTAGGCCTCAGCGGCAAACCGAACCTGGATCGTTTTAGCGTGGGCTTCGTACGCTGGTCACTACGCTATTTCAGAGCTTTTTGTTCTTCTCCTTAATGAACCTCACAAAGGTAGCAAACAACAACGCACACGCAAAAGCACGCTGAACGTCAATTATATATGCATATTTTGAAATATGCCTGGCGTCCCTCCCAAAAATTTACGATATTGATCAATTATGTATGTATGTATATAGATATATGCCTTGGGAACGGATATAGGTGAATGCCCTACCAATCTAGCAAGTTGGTTATGCATGCATGTATATCTAAACTAATAGTGACCAGCATACACATAACGGTACAACGGTTGCTAACCGTTATGTTCCCGAATATTACGTTTTTTAATAAAAATCTGACGAACAATTTTATTCGAAGTTAGACAACTGAAAATAGTTTATTCTCTGATGGCTAAAAATCGTTATATCTCTTGGGCCGTCAGACGAAAAGTTATTTAGAGTTTCGGTATATTTCTAAAATTTATCGTTGCTCTTGAGCACGTAACCAAATTATCCATCCTAGACAATTCACAGTGGCGTGCCAAGATTTCATTTCAGGGGAATATAGTGCGTTTTTCTGGATAGAGAGAGAGTTGGGCGGAAGCGCGTTGTTGTCAGTGTACGATAGTGGCATCAACACATATTTTACACTATTTAAAGGTTGGTCTTCATATTTTAAACTCAGTTAGTTATACCAAGAGTGCATAAGGTAAGAGTATGACACTTCACTGCACTCATGTATTATCCCGTGTTTGATGTCGCCGACGGTTTCGGTCTTACCCCCCCCCCCCCCCAAAAAAAAAAAACTGGGGGGTTCGGTTTATAGGCAGCTGCTTATGGACCGACCCCCCCAGAAATTGGGGGGTCTGATCGACCCCCACATAAACTGGGGGGTGGTCAGGGCATCTGAACCCCCCAGAAAATGGGGGGGGGTCAGGCCGGAAACGCCCGTGTCATCAAACTCGGGTTAGCATTAGAGTGCAGGGAAGTGTCATAATCGTCCCTAATGCACTCTTGGTTAGACTAAGACAAACTATATTTTTAAATGTCTGCTAATCATACATAAACTTAATCTAACAAGCAAAAGCAATAAGCAAGCAATGATAGCAGCAATGATAGATGAGGGGAAAGCGATAATACGTCATTCGCGGCTCATCTGAAAATTCTTATAGTCCAAAAGTTATTATTACCATCAATGGCGGACGAATCAGGAGTGTACGGACGAAACCAAATCTTATAATTAGACATTGACTCGATAGATACTTGGTGACCATTCAATTCAACGCTATATACTAGAGTAAGTAATTACGAATATTAATTAATAATGTCTCAATTTTTTCCTATTATGTTATTATACAGTATTAGCTATGTAATTTTTGCTGTCTAAGCTATACATTTTTTACGTTATAACTGTGACTGTCTCCAAACCCATTAAATTACACCTGTGCCCTACACAGTGTTTGTTTAAGCAAAATTATGTTAATTGCCAATTTTCACGCAAAATTGCTACAGACGTGTTGAACTTTTGTTTTCAATTTTTAGGAAACGGTTTAGTTTGTTCTGCGGTTTTAACTTACACAATTCGTAATTAAACTCTTCAACTCCAAAATTAATTAGTGTATCGTGCATTGCTTGACAAACTTACATCTGCGTCACGGATAGAACCATGATTGTACGAATAAAATCGGCGTACGCAAATCACTGAGGTATCTAAGGTACGTTGCTTGGGTTGTCAAGAAACTTCGCAAAGCGAACGAATAACAGCGCACTTGCGAACATACACTGTACGATAAACACAGTGAACATAACCGCTCACAATGTACGCTGTCCACGTTTCTCTACACGGGCTTTGAAGGATTAACGTGGATTACTCCGTAAAGTTTTATACTTGTAATTATTTTCCCTACATTATTACTCCGTTCACGGAAGCAATCTACTCTGAGAATATGTTATTTTAAACACCATCAATTTGCGTTTCTTCTGAAAAACACATTAATTTTCAAAATTGTTTGACGAAATTTTCTATTCAGTTAATGTAATTTTTGTAAATTTTGGTTTATCGTTTACCTGAACTAATTTCTACATTATCATTTGTATAAAGAGCACTTATATAATTTAAGATGGGTTGTCGCCATTTCGTATGAAGCAAATTGATTTCTATTAATGTTTATCAGCCACATCCAGGTCTTGTAATCCCCAATCATACTTCTTTCCAAGCAAAAGTTTTAAATAACATCAAGTCCGTCACTATAACTTTTAGTCTACCTGCTTGAGTCTTGTATAACCTTATCAACGTAGTCCTAATGTTTTTCAAAAATATGTTCACTTTTCAGCATTTCTTAGTAATAATTTCATTCAATTTATTCAGTCATTATAGAAAAATTATTTTTTACTTAAGAATTTTAAATTTCGTTCGTGGATACTTTCAGACTACGCTGAACATGCTGAACATCCCTAAAGATTTTTTAATTTTAAATTTTGTTTAAATTTAGTTGGGCTGAAGATATTTGTTGTATGGTCGCCCAAACAACAACAATAATAAGCCTGATGCAGCCATCGCTTCAAACATTATCTGGCACACAAGATTAAACCAGTGTAAATGAGATTACCAGTATAATAGAAATATCTGCTTTTTTTTCTTTGTATGAACATATTGCTTTAGGAGAATTCTAACTAAGGGATAGGAGTAACATTTAGTCAACGTTAAATCTGACTATGTCTCATAAATTGACTGAGGACAAATTTCTCTCCAGTAAAGTCGAACCAAGCGAAATACATTATATATTTAGGCATCTAGTCTGGAAAACAAAGTCACTGCCTAATGGCTGCTCCCAAAATCGTCATCGGTATCAGGCAACAAATTTCATCCCTTATTTGAGTATTTATTAAGCTGGTAGCCATACGCAATATACTTCTAGATTTTGGTCAGCAAATTCTAACTTGATCCAAGTACAACCTATCACCAATTTTACGTGATTCAGAACCCAATTCATACTTTTTCGACGACTAATAAGATCTGAAGAAAAAAAACTAGAACAACAAATGCGCAATGATATATATTTCCCCGGCTATGCAATTTTCCGAAAGTGCCTAACATTTCAGAGCAAATAACGGGTCGTAAAACTGAATTTCTCGGTTGTGGAAGACTAAACAACAAAAGATTTGTTATAATCAAATCAAAAATCCTGCCGCTATCGTGAAAAATTTAATATAATTCTTTATATGTCTAATATATATTTACATGTATAGAATTTTATTTAACATTGAATTCTAAAGAAAAACTGATTCTTATTTGAATATTAAAAATGTTTTCATGCTTTTCATTGTGTGATTCGATTATCAGTGAATAATGTTGTTTACGCCAGTAAAAATAGCTACAATAACAATATTATTATAGGTTTTGAACAGTTTAGTAATGGTATACAATGATACTACGACGATTCGACGACAATGCTGAGTCACTGTGTATACTGTGAAAATTATATTACTTCTAAATGAATGTCTTATGACAATATATTGAAAAGCCTTTTAAAAATCTATAACTATAATCAAAATGCTGGAAATATAAACATCCGCTAAGACTTGGAAAATGAAATTTAACGTGGTTTTGTCAGAACGAAAGTCATTACCCATATAAGTGTCCAAAATCAGAATTTTCGATCACGATCTAAATGGGTATACTATAGTCTTTTTCTTAATGCCAGCAGCATAAATTCGACCATGTTGAAATTGCAGTGATAATTTTGCTACATTAGACTCAGCTAGACGAGGCTGTTCAGAAAATATCCACTGCAACTATATTTAAAACGAAGCTATTTTCGAATTTTAGATTACCAATAATACGGAACATTTTCGAAAAAAATCTCATTAAATGTAAAATTTTATATATAAACCATTCGAGCTAAGCCTGATGGCTAAATTAGCTCAGTCCTTGTATGAGTTAAGTTTGGGTGTTTTATGAGACGACTTATGACTGATATTTTGGCGAACTCTCTGAGTCCATCTATGAGCGGATCGAGTTACTTTTACCCATTTTACTCAGTCCAGTGAGACAGTTCGAACAGTTTAAAATGTATACATACGTCTAGCAAAAAGTATTGCAAAAGTTTTGGATGCCGAGAATGAACCGAAAGTTTCCGACCTTCATCCCAAAAAGCCAAAAAAAAAATTTTCTTATCATAAATATGACCGAAATAGAAAATTTATAAACTGGATGGTTCAGCTGAGACCACTATTAACAAAATTATAGATGTATCTTCGAAATTTTATGAATTTCGGGCTGAGATGCGTATAAAAAATTTTATCACAAAAAACTTCAGTCCTATTTATTTTCGGTATATATGCAAGGTCTAAAAGTTTTCCCGTATCGTTAAGCGGGTCTGGCCTTCGTAGACTCGAATCGAACGTGCTTTCGCAGGCACGACACATGGTGCCGCAAGGTATCGATACCATGAGCCAAACTGAGGAAGAACTGAAAATAGCTTATTCTTGGATGGCTAAAAATCGTTCTATCTCTTGGGCCGTAAGACGAAAAGTGATTTAGAGTTTCGGTATAATTCTAAAAATTTATCGTTGCTCTTGAGCACGTAACCAAATTATCCATCCTAGACAATTCACAGTGGCGTGCCAAGATTTCATTTCAGGCGAATATAACGTTTTTTAATAAAAATTTCACGAAATTTAGTCGGGCAATGGATTTTTGAACTACAAACACCCCATGAAAGTGAATATGACACATATATACGTCCATATTAAATATAGTATTTCTGTTTCCATACACAACAAGCAAAACTACTAAGGACATTTCAACAACGATCTGAGATTGCTTGACTATTCAGGAAATTTAGATGAAAAAATTTACGATATCAAATAAATATGATTAGTCAGCGGAGAACGAAAGAAAACATATTAAATCAAATAAAATTCTTGCGGTGTTATCAATATAAACGTACGTATTATATATATGCCACATTTATGGTAGCATACGACTTGTATATATACGTAATAAAATAATAACCCTAAATGAAATGTGAGACATATTTACATTTAGAACTGATCTATTTATTACAGATGAGAAAGTGCCAGATTTTCAATGTCGGCTCGGAGGTTTCTGAGCCGTGGCATGCTGCAGCCTTTACATGGTAAGCCATGTTCGGCTCGACTCTTAAAATCTATTAATAATAAAGATTTGCGATTCCATAACGTTAGACAGAACACATGATATAAAGACTAAAAAGAGAGTATATGCAATTCCTTTTAGAACCCTTAACCATTTCATTCCAGCCAACTAAACTCAAATGCACGCAGTACCCATTGCGCGGCATTTTGATCAGGGTCGGTAACCCCCTTCCCCTACCGCCTAGGGGGATGGCTCTGATCTCAAAGGGCCTTACGTCCGATGCAAAATGGAAAAGTTATCACATATTTACTAATATGTGGGTGCCTCGGACTCTGTTGTCCGCATTGTTCTATTGAGGAGAAGGGGAGAAGTGGGGTTCGGACACCGTTCCCATTCTTATATTGTTCCATTGGGGGCCCAGGACACCGTTGCTTATATTACCCATATTGATGGAGGGTTTGACACCGAAATATTGGGGGGGGGGGACTCGGACGCCTCTGTCGGGGCACTGGTTGTGATAAATTGCGTTTGCCTTGCGCTGCATGGTTGCACGTGCGTTGTTATTCACTCGCGTGGTGAGGTTCTTTAAGGAACAGAGCAACAGTTCACAGATAGCTCAGTGGTTGTCATACACAAGTTTCACTTGCACAACCCGGGAGCTATCCTGGGCACTGGCATGAGTTTGTAAAATATTGCACGATACACAAGTTAACTCGGGCGTGAAAAAATTTAGAAGCTAACTTCGCCTGTGTTTGCTGTTGGCTGACTATTGTATTATATGCCATGCCAGTTCTTGCAATTGTATTTGCTATTCTAGAAAAGAGCTAGAAATACCAACCAAAACTTTTGCCATAATAAACACTAGGCTTGACTCGGTTTGTATTGTGCAGCTAAATGCACTGGCTTGGATTTAAAATTTAAAATATTTTGACCATAAAGAACATACATTCATAACCACAAAAAGAACCTGACTATGTTTTCTAGTCATCTGCTTAATTTAGAAAGAAATTATATCTCATCAGTATGACGCTATCCTAAAAATAGTTCTGTGTTGCTGTTCAATTTACTCAGGCGAACCCGGAGTGCTTTTCGATTGCATCGTTTTGGCCTTCCCGTTGGACTATCTTTGAAGCTTTATTTACTTGAAACGATCCTTGCAACGTAAGGAAACAAAAACGTACGTAACACGATAATTATTGCTTACGTAGCATTTTTGATGTACGGCGGCTTTATTTACATCCCTTGAAGGATTTCGATGAAAGGAACAAGCTATGATACTTGTATTATACCTTATAATTCAACTTTTGTGCATGTTTTACATGCTATATTAGTGCGTATTCCGATGGTGAGTTTGCAAAAACAATGTTTGACTAGTAGGGCCTGTGTTCATCTGCCACATTTCGCTAAGCTACACAGGCAAGTTTGTTCTAGTGCGTAGGCTATGTAAGTGGACTCTAAAATTCAGTAGTAAAAAGTCTAGTCTTCTGGATTGTCGTTACTATAAATTAGACCCGATCTTAAAAATAGCTAAACAGTAATGTACTCGACCTAGGCTCCGCTTATGGTGTGCTCTAAAATTCTGGAGTAAAAAGTCTTGCCTTCTGAATTATCGTTACTATAAATTAGACCCGATCTTAAAAATAGCTAAACGGTAATGTACTCGACCTAGGCTCCGCTTATGGTGTGCTCTAAAATTCTGGAGTAAAAAGTCTTGCCTTCTGAATTATCGTTACTATAAATTAGACCCGATCTTAAAAATAGCTAAACGGTAATGTACTCGACCTAGGCTCCGCTTATGGTGTGCTCTAAAATTCTGGAGTAAAAAGTCTTGCCTTCTGAATTATCGTTATTACTATAAATTAGACCCGATCTTAAAAATAGCTAAACAGTAATGTACTCGACCTAGGCTCCGCTTATGGTGTGCTCTAAAATTCTGGAGTAAAAAGTCTTGCCTTCTGAATTATCGTTATTACTATAAATTAGACCCGATCTTAAAAATAGCTAAACAGTAATGTACTCGACCTAGGCTCCGCTTATGGTGTGCTCTAAAATTCTGGAGTAAAAAGTCTTGCCTTCTGAATTATCGTTACTATAAATTAGACCCGATCTTAAAAATAGCTAAACAGTAATGTACTCGACCTAGGGTCCGCTTATTGGTTTTGCTAAAAGTTAACTGTTATTACAGGTATCTGCCATGTGGCATCGTGGCTTTTAGTAGGAACTAGAGGTGAGAATTTTGGCCCGCGGCCATGCCTAGTCGAGTACGACACCTGGTTGAGAACGGGCAGGGCCTGAACAAAATGTTTCAGATCTGGACCGACCGGGGCGACCTCAATTTCCAACGGGCCGAGTCGGGCCGAAAAATTTTATTCGTTTCTACCTCAGTCAAAAACCTAATGATTAGTACACCACTGTTCGATAATCTTGATCTCTTTTTAGTATTTCTTCTCGTGCTCATTTCATATATGCGTTTTTATGTTTATATCGCATGTATCATTTATATTGAACTTGGCTACACCAGATTACATACAGGTCGGCCCGGGCTAGGTCAAAATTTTGCAGCCCAGCAGCCGAGCTGGATTTTCAACGGGTCGAGCTGGGCTGAACCGAAATTTAGCAGCTCTGGGCCGGTCCAAAAAATGTCTGTCCGTTTTCACTACTAGTATGAGGCCTTACAATTATGACAAAAAGAATAAATCCAGATTAGATATTACAGTATCGTGATATTTTTACAACATTAAAATGAAATATATAAATTATGTCATGTTTGACGATGTTGGTTTGAAATTTTCCGAAGTCTTCCCAAACAGTATAAACACAACAAAGCCTCTAGCTTTACGCTCACACTCGGATAGACCCTATTCTTACAGAAAAGCTATACGGAATCGCGTCGGTCTGAAAATTTCGGACTACTGTGAAAATTGGACTATACAAAAACAAACGACAATGAGAAAAAGCAAAACAATGTGAAAAAACTGAATAGCTAAGTAATAAAAACACAATTTGGACGGAAGTAGCTAAAATACGCTGCAAAATAAATTATAACAGAACAAAAAAGTAGACCGCGAGCACAGCACATTCGGCTTGAACCTAGCAGCCAAAAATAATAAATGGCACAACTGTAGGATTATAAGTTTGCTACAAAATACTAGTATATATGGGTTATTCTTCTTTTCTATAAAGCTGTTAATTTAATATAAAAACGACGTATTTTGGTGAATTTGGTGCACCAAAGACAAATGGTAGTTGACAATACTAAAGTGCATTACTTGGTTGGTAACACTTGCTTTCACGCATCTTCAAAACCGAGAAATTTGTACATGGTGAGCTGTCTGTTAATAATACATAAAATATACTAAGCGCCTATGTCGATATTTTCCCAACTATCGTGAAAATTGGACCTTCATGCATAGGGTTACACGATTGCGACCTCGTACATTGCGAAGCGATATACTAATCGAGTTTGTCGTGCGGTGTGCGTTTGAACGTGCGTTGTTGTTCGTTCGCTTTGTGATGTTTCTTAACTAACCAAACAACCGCCCCCCAAATAAGGTAGTGGATAATGTACAAAGCTCTTACGAAAACGATCTTAGTTCAATCCATCGCCGCAGCAACAGTTTGCTCAACACTGTACAACATACACAATAATTTATGATGGAAAGGGCTAAGATAAATGAATAAAGCTGTGGTTCTGGTGCAAAAAGTATACGTATTTTTCAAAATTTAGCGCACTAAAGACCACACAGTAGTTTTAAGCGAATAAGACATATGCATATTATATGTATAATGCATCTTACAATACAACAAGATACAGTATTGAAAAGAAAGTTTGCTTTTGATGATGATTGCTCAGCAATGATTTATAAAAATGGCACTGACTCATATTTGACAAAATAATTGTCATTGAAGTTTATAATTTGTCGGATCATTTCAATTAAAAATGCTAAATTTTAACCTGAGACCATTGGGTTTACTAACATTACTTTAATTTTCTTTAGTCAAACAGCAGTAACAGAATTATATACGTTTCTTTGCTTTATATAGCTTAATATTAGTGCACATAATAAGTGAAACAGTTAATGTTTTAAGTATACGCTAGTTAAAGACATATATGTACTATTAAAATGTTAAGCTTTATTGTGTGATGTTTTTGGCTTGTTTAAAAATGGTAGTACAGCGCAAATTCTTGCAGTAATATTAAGACCCGCTAAGTGGCAATGTAAACAATTATCATTTATTTGAAGGAAGTGTCAGGACAGTGTAGATCCTCACAAGGGATCAACGATCTGTCTCAGAAATTATTTTTTTTTATATTTTGAATATAAACCTAATTTTTTCAGTCTGCTGCTAGAACACAGTAATACGAATGAGCATCAAGAAAGCAGCTGATGTCTCATTGAACAAAATCTTAAATTTTACCCAAAAAAGTCTTTAAATGGGAAACAATTATACTCTTAAATATTCTGTAGAAATTGCTTAATTTTTTAGCCTGACTATTTATTAATTGAATACCAGTAAAACTGTGGATGCATTAGTTTAAAATACTTTATTTTTGTGTGACAGTTCCAAAATTTTCTATCAACACGGTGCCACTGTGATCGACACTGGCTAATACTTCAAGATGTGTTGTTCCTGGTGAATAACAGAAATTTGGCGCCTTCTTAATACTTGAACTATTAAAAGTGAGAGAACTGGATGCTGACGGGGGCACTGTTCCTGCTTTAAGCAGCTAATTGTAAAATATTGATATCGGCGAAATATTAAGACCCTTGACAAAATTTATTCCTTCAAATATAAGTACTAACAAAGCTTAAGGTTACACAAAACAAAAGCGACATGGATGAATAGAAATTATATAGCCTGCCTGCTAAATTATGCCTATAACACAGTGCGCCAGTTCGCATGTGAAAGCAGGGTATTCCTTATTTTAAACTATAAACGCAAAATACGTAGGGGAATATTAAAATTAATGTATTTAAATCAAACAGCAAAAAATCCCTCTCAAATTCCTGAATTCGCTGCGGCTGTTGAACGAAATAATCTATCGAAGACAGTACCAACTTAAATATGCTCATCACAATATTTAAAGAAATTTGCTAAGACATTTGGCTACATCTAACATACATTTTCAACACCTAAGGAGATTACTTTTAGAGGTATCTGTGCCATAACTTAACAAACTAAAAGCTATCTGTTTCGGAGACTACAATAACAGAGCGTTGCATTTCACCAATTTATATTATTTCAGCATTTTACGTGTTCATCCTAATTATTAACGCCCATTCTCCACAAATGTTAACAACTCATGTTAATGTTAACTTCTGTGTTAATTGAGTTTGTTGCATGTCTGTTTGCACGTGCGTTATATTCGCTTGCATTGGGTAGTTCTTTGATTATCCGATCAATAGCTTCTAGATATCTCAGTGGGTTGCGAGTGCCGCTTTGACCGGTACAATCCCAGTTCAATCCCTGGTGCCGGTTTGAGTTTGTCAAACATTGAACGATACACAAATTAATTTGGACATGCAAGGTTTTTGGGTTATGTATAAAAAACTCCATACATACGATATGAACATTCAATATAATACTAATATCTTATACACCACTATCCTCAGAGTTGGTGGTGAAAAACTTTTTAGTAAAGTATAAATTATACACATACTTTTGCTTCGTTTACACATGAATGGATATTGTTTGATACACGGTGCTGCCATATACATATCTTTTGTATCTGGAACGGCAAAGTCCAAATAGACACAGTCGCGATCATCTGAGTTGTTGCCCACTTTGAGACTAAAATACGTTTATTTGAGTTCAAAAAGCTGGATTTTTAGGCAAATTTATAGTTAACGGCCGGGTACTAATATGTAAAAAAGGACAATTTTTTTCATTTATATGATTAATTTAATACTTTTAATCTTTAAAATAATGCTTTCTTTTCTAAATACTGATTCTATTCAAATGTAATTGGTATAAACTAACGTAATTTATGCTGCTAGTAAAATGAACACTCTTATTTGCGCAGGGAAATATTTGCAGTGGAAAATAGATTTAAAAGCTAACATTATCAGAATTTACTATACAACACGACAAATTGCCCTAAGTATTATTGTTGTATTATTATGTTATCGTTTTTGCCCATAGGGGATAGTAGTACTGCTGCGCCTACTAATCGACATTTTTTCCTCTTGAGGCTTCGCAACCGCCTCCCTCTCTTTCGCTCAGCTCCTCCGGACGCCGAAAATCTAGTAGAATATTTTAGCAATTATAAAACCTATATTACAAAGTTATGCGAAAAAATTGGGGAAAGTGGGAAAATTGTGAGGAAAGCTTAATAAAAGTGCGAGAAATTTTCGGCTACCCCTGGAAACCCTCCTACCACGTACCCGCTCCCTGTGGCCCATAAAGCGCCGCTAAGCCTACTGGTTTTGAACAACTATGTCTATTATATACGCAAAATATTATTGAAAATTGTTTTAGTCCTGCCATTGTATAACAACCTGACAGATGAAACCTCTAAATACCTTTATGCCTTACATGGAAAAGGTCTGAAATCTGGGGGCGATAGCGGTGTGACAGCGATAGGTCGTTGCCAGGGCATCATTCTGTATGCTGGGGTGAAGGAGGTCGTCATGGGGATAAATTTTGCGGCACTCAAATTTTGAAAATTTATTGGCACATATTTTAACAATTTTTAATTTTCCCAATGTCGCACAATTTTTTCTTAAGTTTTCCCGATTTTTGAATATTTTTGCCAGTTTTCCGCGCCCCAGAGGAGCACGGGGGTGGCGATGGGTGGTATGGATATGGAGCCTCAGGGGGATGAAGTTACAAATCAGGGAAATGATCTTTTAGGACGCCCCGAGGAGGGTCTGAGCCACAGTGGGATCATGCCCTTGCCCACCTATGGACATGTTGTGGTACGCTTTGTATGGTACCTTATAATACTGCAAAATAGATACGTACCAAAGCAATTATATTTTTAGAGTACTTCAATACATATTGCAGCACATTGGCTGCGACAAATGTTTTGAGAGTAGAAACCAGCTCAGAATACAAAATATATTAAATTTACTTTTTAGGCCAAATTTTCGATAGCGGATCGATATTGACAAATTCACCTTCTGTATCCGAATCGTACGTCCCAATCCACACCTTTTCGTTGGAAGCACTGAACAAATCTGCAATATGACACTAAGAAATCATAGCTGAATGTTCGCGTCACTCTGCATATACAATGTAAAACATTGCTGCAACAATGCCACGGTTTGTGCTATTGCGATCGTCTGAAATTATTGTTAAACCAAACGTAGAAATCAGCAAACTATGGGCTACTATGATTTTTGAAGGGTACATGGCCAACACTTCCATATGGTAACGGCTCATATCGCGGCACGTTGTGTTAATTGAATTGATCGTATAGCATATATTAGCACGGTCGTTGTTATTCGAACACGTTTCGAAGTTCCTTAGGGAATAAAGCAGAAACTTCTAAATCGCTGAGTAGTTTGCGTGCACCGCTTTCAATCAAGCAACCCGAGTTTGATCTTGTGGCGCTGGTGTTAATTTGTCAAGCATTGCACGATACAATCAATTAATTCTGGCTTTAAATGATTAAAACTAACCTATCATGATATGATGGGAAATTTGTAATTTCACTGACACTATCTCTGCACAATATTTAGCTAAGGTATAATGTTTTACTGATTTCGAAGCATATCTCTGTACACTCAGCTTTCTATAAACTTGTTATCAATCTGGCAAATATCGCCAATCTCTGCACAATATTTAGCTAAGCTATAATGTTTTACCGATTTCGAAGCATACTCTGTACACTCAGCTTTTTATAAACTTGTCAATCTGGCAAATATCGCCAATCTCTGCACAATATTTAGCTACGCTATAATGTTTTACCGACTTCGAAGCATATCTCTGTACACTCAGCTTTTTCTAAACTTGTCAATCTGGCAAATATCGCCAATCTCTGCACAATATTTAGCTAAGCTATAATGTTTTACCGATTTCGAAGCATATCTCTGTACACTCAGCTTTCTATAAACTTGTCAATCTGGCAAATATCGCCATATTGCATAATTTTTTACTGTATTACTAAATTTGTATACCTATTCCCAATATCTCTGTGAAATAAAACTCATCATTACTTACCTAGCAACTCGCTATATTCCTGATCTGATTCAACAGTGACAAGATTCGCTTGATCGTAGTTGCAATGCAATTGAGCATGGACCCATGTTCGGTGGGCAGTGACCAATTTGTAGCACATGCCAAGGACTGTGACCTCACTCCATGTAGGCGGGCAGCCATCTAAAAATATTTCTAGGCAGTCTATAACTAAATGCTACAGTGGAACCGTTGGGTTGAAAGGCCAAGTGTTGTGAAAAAATAGACTGTCACCTCACTCTATGTAGGCGGGCAGCCATATAAAAATATTTCTAGGCAGTCTATAACTAGATGCTACAGTGGAACCGTTGGGCTGAAAGGCCAAGTGTTGTGAAAAAATAGACTGCGACCTCACTCCATGTCGGCGGGCAGCCATCTAAAAATATTTCTAGGCAGTCTATAACTAGATGCTACAGTGGAACCGTTGGGCTGAAAGGCCAAGTGTTGTGAAAAAATAGACTGTGACCTCACTCCATGTAGGCGGGCAGCCATCTAAAAATATTCCGATGCGATCTAATCCGATGGACCTTGGACACCGATGCTTTTGACAGCATTCAGATATGGTTTGTGTTGATTTAATGGCAGCTGCACTTTTCAGGATGAATGACCCAAAATCATTTTTCAGGCCGCACCAAACGTTAAACTTGATGTTTTATCTCATGAAACTTAAACTGTATACTAAATTTAGCTCAAAACTTTACAGGACGCATGACCCTACGGTGTTAAGTTATCCTGTTGATGCAAAAAAACATTAACTCTTTACGCAATAAAACAGCTAAACCCACATTATGGCCATAACCTATGCAAATATATTTACGAAATATATTTAACCTAGGAAAGGCTTATCAGATTAATGTGTCATCATCTAGCGTTGATACTGTCAGGATCAAGTAACTTGTAAGTACCACAGTTAATAAATAGAAATTTAAATTTTTTTACCTACCCAATTTATCGTAACCAGCATTTTAATGTTCAATCCCGTATGTAGCAAACATTATTTGCTATATTAATTAAACTATGTTCTCATAAACAATAAGATTTGTTGTACGCACGTTTTGTTTTATTCTAAACACATATATAGAGTCATGATCGTGATGTAAAGCCGTTATACAAGGTAAGCAATGTACCAAAATTAAGCGTTTCTTATACTTGCCCGGGTTTCAGGCTTTAAATTGTGAGGCTTTAAATGCATATTTTAGGCTCCAATAAATCCAGAAACCTGTATCCGGTCGAGCAACTAGCCTTTGCTTACCCCACCAACAAAGCATCTCATGCTTTTAACCCAGGTGTCTAAACGGAGAAGTGGCTGGCATCGAAAAGAAACCTACCGACTTCAACAAAACTCATATTTGCACCACGTCGTTCGAGCTTATCGTCGCTTATCATTTGTACGTAAAGCGTGTCGGCAGTACTAATTATCGACATTGGATTATCGTAATCGCACCATGTAACGTCAGACGGATTTGAGCTGTTGCGATAACCTGTGTGAAAATATATTGTAAAAACAGAATTACCATTGGATTTACCCTAGTAAATGTCAGGCAGTTATTCAGCAAAAACTAGGTTTCAACCCTGTAATTCTTGAACAAAATGATGAACATGCCCACATGCCACATACTCCGTATTACCTAGGAATCATACTTAAATTACGATTACTACAATATGCAAAACACACCATAAAATGTTAAATAAAAATAAAATTAGAAATCCATAATATAAAATTTTAATAAATATCAACAAAATAGAATACAAAGCTAGTATTTTGAACATTTACAAAATGCAGCATGTAAATTCGCGAAGCTTTGTTGCAGCTCATACAATTCAAGAACCGATCGAGGAATCCAGCTTAATTGTAATTTAATTGGAATAGATAGATTAGTGAAGAAAACGTAAATGTCAGCCTTTGATTGTACTAAATGAATCTTAGCTGAAAAATGCAAACATTGTTTCAATTAAATAACAACTCTTATAGTTAATTCTAAAGTTTTATAAAAAATATTTTAATGCCACATTATATTTCGGTAAGTAATTACTCTGATCATAAAGTACTCAGTCGTACAAAACTTAATAGGCTGTCAAGCATATTAGCGGCTGCTTTTGTGATTTATTATATTTTTTGTTCGTATCATGGCACTATTTCTGATGATGTTAGAACGAACAAATCTAGACGATTCGCATCGCATGGCAAAAAAGTAAGTATATCGAAATGGATAGGTCATGCCATATCAGATATCAGTATAATATCTGGTAAACTTCATACTTTTACCATTTTGGGTCACGCATACCAATGAAATTATTCTTTCATAAGTTGTCGAAAACTTCCAGTACAATTAAATGTCGGGTCGAAAATTAGTTACCAGCGATTTCCAGCTTTTACAATAGAGTAAACGATTTACGCCGACATATTGCGCCTCTTGTATATAAACAATATATGTGATATTTCGAAGTATTTTTTGCTGAACGGGTTCTCAAGAAGTCATCCAGACTATTTGCTGATACTAATTGCAAAAACTATGCAGACGATATTAAATTGTGCACCGATTGTAGAAATGTCGATATACTATTTAATGATAGCGGAGTCTCGATAATTCACAATGGATAGCAAATCAAAAATTTTCGTCCTAATTTGTGATATTCTGTTTCGCAATTAAATATGGTCAAGAAGAATTTTTAATGATAACGGAGTTTCGATAATTCACAATGGTTGGCAGATAAAAAATTTTCGTAATAATTTGTGATATTCTGCTTCGCATTTAAACATTATCATGAAGAAATTATAATGATAGCGGAGTCCCGATAATTCACAATCGATGGCAGATGAATAATTTTTGTCCTAATTTGTGATATTCTGCTTCGCATTTAGATATAGTCATGAAGAAATTTTAATGATAACGGAGTTTCGATAATTCACAATGGTTGGCAGATAAAAAATTTTCGTAATAATTTGTGATATTCTGCTTCGCATTTAAACATGGTCATGGAGAAATTTTAATGATAGCGGAGTCTCGATAATTCACAATGAATGGCAGATAAAAAATTTTCGTCCTAATTTGTGATATTCTGCTTCGCATTTAAACACGATCATGAAGAAATTTTAATGATAGCAGAATCCCGATAATTTACAATCGATGGCAGATAAATAATTTTCCTCCTAATTTGTGGTATTCTGCTTGGCATTTAAATATGGTTACCAACAAATTATATATTTTCTATGCAAAATAAAAGATTCACTACATAACTTACTGTCACGTACGACGATATAGTCGTCACATCTTGAAAAAATGGGTCCTTCAATCTCCGAGTCGTATATAGTGAGCATTACATGGTTCACTGGATTTGTGGCTTTAATTATCCAATTACAATTGCTGTTGGGCGGATACTTAAATATATATAAATTTAGTAAACTAAAAATAATATATTTAACTCTTTAATGCGAAATCTGTCTTGCATCAGGGCATATTAGGACGTGTTGTGCTAGCTGAGTTTTTCGTGTCATGTAATGTTCGCACGAAAGTTATTGTTCTGTAAGGTACCGAGCAGCTGTTCCCAGAAAGCTCAATCATTTACGTACGTGTCTTTCACCAAATGCAGTCGAGGTTCTATAGCTTTCGCCGGCATGATTTTGTCAAACATTGTACGAGCAATACGTAACTGAACGAGCACCACATA
>JASANE010006924.1:0-81775 GCA_030248225.1 Trileptium ribeirensis
AATCGTTATAAATGTTATATAAATAATACAATATGACATTTTTCAGATATGAAAATTTCTTGCCTAATAGTAATATACAATATCTCCTACAATTATTATCACAGTAAAAGTTTAAAAAGAAATTAATGTCACGTTATCCTTACTTTTCCGTACTGAATGAAATGTGTGTATCTACGTTGCACATGTTGATCTAGTACGAACCCTTCAATGTATTGGGAACTTGATATATCATATTTTTAAAGATTCCATTCGTTCTGTTTAAGGCCTGACTGGTGGTGGTAAGACGAGGAGCTTTTTCAGCAGAAAAGATGAGCCATCTGGAACAAATGAGCACGTCGAGAAAAGTTGTAGCAGTGGTAACAACTCACAATTATCCGGTGAAACTGGTACATTGATGTAAGCGTAATTTTAACTATAATGGACAAAAGAAGCGATGTCATAGTGATGCTGGTTTGCGGTTGCTTCAAGTATTGACTGGAAAGCAGCAAGCGGATATTTTCATTAAGAGATCAATAAATTTATAACGATTGGGAATCTGAGAAAACTGCCGGATTTATGGAGGTCATCCCTTTATGGGGAGGTCAGTTATATAAAACGCTTCGCAACCACCTGTGAAATTTTTATCACGGGTGAATGACCTCTGAGGTTCAGTGGGCAGCTGGCACGGCACCTGAAATAGCTCAAATTTTCACGTGTTCTTGTTTCAGCCAAAACTTGCAAATTGGCTTCCTAACAATGGGCACTATAATAGTAACTTCGGGAGGACTGTTATTATTACTAAAACATACATAAGTGCGTACTTTTCACTATTATCAACACAATTTTGTTACGTAGCTGGCTTGATTATGTGATTTCTATAAAAGTCAATTTTCATTTTTGCTTCATTTTTAAATGTGACTATTGGATTTAATATCAATTTAGCTTGTTTTGTATTAAAAACCGATATTGTGTGTTGTTCTGCGATGTCTTTATAACCCACTGTAATACGTACAATATAATATATAATGTACAAGACGATAATATGGACCGTCATATTTGGTTTTATCTCGCTGCATTAAAGAAAAAAATCATATATATAAATATTTTTGTTGATAGCCAGCATTTTGGTTAACAACACGCTTCAGTATTAATTTTTAAACGATTTTCATTATTAGTATATAGCTGGTTTTTGAAAAAAAAACGTTTTGCTTGCTACACTGCGTCTGTACGCTGTGCTTCAGCTGCCTATTTTACAGAAATGGGAATTAGTTATTGATTTATGATTGGTGGCTTTGCGGCAGCAGCCGATTAATAATACCAGCCGTGTTGTAGATTATTTTTTTATTGCTTGCTATAACTGAAAGATTATAAAAGTGCGAGAAAATTTATTATATTAAACACAGAGAATAGCGCTTCGGTGGCATATGCAGGACAAAACGTGCGGTAGTGGTTGTACATAAACGTTATAAGCGTGATGTTAATATCAACTTTTTACAACAATTTAGTTTTGCTGTAGGGCACCACCCTGTTCATGTTTAGCCGCGAAGAATATACACAATTTTCAAATATTTTACTTTGATGGACAGTGTGGAAATGTTATCAATAATTGTGACTTGATCAATCTGTCAATTTTGTATTTATTCTTAACGATTTTTGGATGCTGGTAATCTAATGCAGATGGGAATAAACGTAAAAAGACATGTATGGGTTCCCTTAATATTCCCTTTTTATAACTGTTCAGAAACAAAATATCACTATATATACCGTTTCTTACGTTCATAAGTTTCTGTTTATGACTAAAATCGCTGCAAAATAAAGCCTAACAATTTCTTGAAAATACGAAAATGCCCATAAAAATTCCTGGAAAAAGATGTGGGCTGGCACCCTGTTGTTACAAAGGTTTTCAATTGTGTTTAATATACATAATTCCTTGAAACGTTTTTGAGATGATTATTGGACGTGTAAAACGCCATTGTCAAAACATACGTATATATACTAGGTTGAGTTCTTGCCTGAGCCTCTCTCAACTGGTTTATATCGGCCTCACTAGTACCCTTTAGCCTCGAGGGCCAACAAAAGTGCAAAACTAAAAAGTGAGCAACAAATTTTGCTATTTTAAAGCAAACTTTTAAAATAATATTATATTACGAAGTGAGGTTGGGCGACCAGAATTGTTGCTAAATATTTAGAGAATAGTACGTTTTCGAGCGGCAGCTGCAGCTTTACAGTAGCTCTAAGCCAAAATGCAGAATGTTTGACCAGCTATGGTCATTCGATTTTACAGTGCTATCATAGTTCCAAACAGCCACCTATAGAGTGTTTGGCTTGGCACCCAGCTGACACTGCTCAAAAGTAGAGCAGATTGGTTTTGGCTGCAGTCAATTAATAGTCTTGTCAATGTATACCTACAACGAACAGGAGCTACAAACATTGAATAATTGCAGCAACTGAAGCACTATAAGTGAGCGTGTAGGCGTTATTTTGAACATTGTCGATTGAAGTAATTTCTGGCGAAAAGGAAAGTCAACGTTGAATTAAATTAAGAGCAATTGTATTGTCCATGCCTTATTCTTGTCTATGTCTATCAATAATTATTTGTCGTATTAGATAGCAATTCAAATTTTACCTACCTTTCTGAAAATTGTCTGACATAAAGCTAATTTTCGTGGGAAACTCGGGAACTGTTCGCAAGAAGCTGTTCAATTATTGGTATCCGCGAGTTTTCGTATTTTTATCGAACACATTCGATGACATTTAATAAGCTTGCTACAACAATTCACCCAGATTTAGAACGTACTCGATCACAGGTAAACATTGCAGTTTTCGAACGAAAATTATTCGAGTATCGAACGAGCACCAAAACGAACAATGGTTATTCTAACGGAGCCGTGCGTCATGTTGTGCTTACGTTATATAATTATTGATAGTAGTAAGTTGTGTCCATTCGATATAACACATTCGATATTCAATTTTGAAGTTTTGTTCGAATTCTTATCTAAATAGCTATATACACTGAAAATTTTAGCGAGCTGCTGTTCGAAAATACTGTTTGAAACGTGTTCGGGAACAGTTAAGACTTGTTCGATGATTGTAGTTGGTTCGGTCTTTTCAGGCGATTGCTATAATAATACGCGTGAACATTAACGTCTTTAACGCGGTTCCAAACGTAATTTTTCATTCACTACTATAAAAATAATGGTAATATAATTGTTATTTTAATTTATTTTGTTGTAGGTGTGATTCAAACGGTTATCAATCGCAGCAACATGTAGTCCAATCAAAGTCAATCCAAATGGACGACGATAATAATATCGATGATGCCAATGAGAGTGGCAATGTCAACGGTAGTAGTTGTAGCAGTATTAAAGCAAAAGGAAGGATCTCGAACTGTGATCAAGGTGGTGGTGAACAACGCTGCGGTGATACATCAGCATTAATTAGGCAATCGCAATACCAAAGTTCTACTTCAAAACAGGTACACACTGATTGCACTAACCTCAAAATTTTGTGTCTGGACTTTTTTTTGGCATAATTTGTACAACTCAAGTCAAGCTCATGGGGTTTATCGATATTATCATAAAACTTAGGCTAAGGCTCTCATAAAACTTAGGCTAACGCTCAGGTTTTACTGGGTTCCCGCTCATCCGGGAAAACAGGGAATTCCGGAAAGTTTGGGAAAACGTCCGAGAAATCCGGAAAATACATGGAATCCGGGAAATTTTTTCATTAGTTTATCTGTTTTCAGACGACGACACAAATTCCAACTGCAATTTTGGAATTAATCACAGATTTCAATTGCTCAACCATTTCCTGTCGGTTTAATAGTTTATAACATCTAAAATATGCATATTGCATTAGTGCAAAGAGCATACATATACGCATTTGTGTGTGTTGTCGTTGAAATGAGTCCAGTATATATCACTGTGATTGTATTTTCACTCCGCTGAATGTTGTTTAATGTTGGGACAATAGTACATATACAGCAGGGAGTAACCGGAGTTCCGGTTCCGGCGAAAATCGTGTTCCGGTTGCGGTTCCGGCAAAGGGCAAAAACCATACCGGAACCGGAATTCCGGTTTAAAAATTTTGTTTGAAATATTCCACGTTTTTTGCATCATCTGTGATCCAAACATATGTAATATATATTATACAATGATCAAGCTCCAATACAACCAAGCAAAAGAAAAGATTAACTAAGCAATTTGACGTTTGAAACGTAAGTAGTGCACATAATTTCAGTTGGAATTTTTCATAATAACCTGCAAGAGTTCGTTAGCAAATCAAAGCCACGTCGATGCTTGTAGCAGCTATTTTACACATCCAGAAGTCTGTGGGGTACGTTTCAATTAAACCGGTCCAACTCGGTAACAGAGTATGGCTTACGCTGAAGTACTTAGTGTATGGTTGGCTAACATAAATTGCTTCAAGAACCAGCTAATGCGCTTGTAAACTTGGTAAATCAGTCTAAATTGAATTAAACTAACGTTATCTCCAACGCAGCTAGAAACTGCTTTCTTGGCAAAGAGCTTTATTTATTGAAACTGTGCGAGCAGCATCACAATGTGTCTCATTTATAGCATTCTGATCAGAAAGTTATCATCATTATCATCTAACTTACGGGCACTGTTTGTCCAAAACTTACGGGGTCTAGCCTAAACAGTGTCCCTCACCACTGATCAGAAAATTACCTTCTATCTATTATTTTCTCTTAGAATCATATAAACCAATAATTTCAAGTTTCCTACAGAAGAACATGTAACAAACGTATTGTGTAGTAAAGGAAGGCGACTGGAGACAGAGCGAAAGTGTGTATTCTGCGCTCCAAGCTTTGTAAGCATATTCGATTTGACGCAGTATACGCAATGGTGTATAGTGGAAGGCATTTTTTGCTCTGGGTGTCCAAAAATTGACATATTTGATCGATAAAGAAACATTATTAGCTTCCTCAGTCTCTTTAAAGTTTCAGAAAGGCAATAATACCACCTTAATACGTTAAGTTTAATGTAAAAGTTATTTTTTAATGTATTTTAAATCCACTATATATACCTTGATTTCTTCCTTCATCTGTTTTACTATATAATAAATTTCGAAGACCAGGTTCCGGATCCGGTTTAAATAGACGGTTCCGGTTACTGGTTCCGGTTCCGGTTATTCCCTGGTATACAGGTGAAATAAAATGTATGCTTCTGGTATGGACTGAATGTTTTGTGTATTTTTAGATGATATATGTGGAAGCACTACAACCTTTGACATAATTATCCACTAATACTGCATCGGTGTCAAGGTGAAAAATTTCAACCCAGACTGGGTCAATCCAGTACTTTTTCTAAAGTTTGGCGGGTGGTTACCCCAACATCCAATAGATGTCTTCAAGGGGTATGGCAAGTTATGCAACAGCGGTTCTGACCTAAACAGTATGTCCTTTACAGCGGTGAGGAGCCATGTGATGGGCAAAAACATGCTGCGGCTGTCGCCCAGCCGTTCACTTTTGTCGCCTTCTTCACACCCCGTGTAACTGCCGCTCCTGGTGATACACGACCAGAACCACGGCCCTCTACCTCCGTTGCTCAGCCGCCGGTGGAGCTCGCAGGACCTGCTCTAATTCGGTCACAAGCTGTCCCATTGTTAATTAAGGACGAGGTTACGTTGAGCGTTCGCCTTTATGTTACAGGCTTGTCAGGGGTGCAGGCGCGCTAAACCATGTGGTTATACGTGACTCACCGCAATTGGCAAAGTCAAGGATGCAAATCTGCGTCGAAGTTTTGTTCACTGTAGGTAGGATCGGCAGTAATGTAGCAGAAATTTGCTACGATCAGTTTGTCGAGATATAAAGGTAACTGTGAACTATATGAGGCCGGCATGGCAGGCACTTATTAGTAACATTAGTTTTTCATCCATAGAAACTGCTGAACGCATTAGAATTTCATCCGAGAAATCCGGGAAATTTTTGAGCCATAATCCGGGAGATTTTTTTCCAAAAAGTATCGGGAACCCTGGTTTTAGGCTTAGCATGTCACAACTCGCATATATTCAATTTGAATTTGCCCATTTGCACTATGAACTAATTTTGTAACAAGTACGTGGCTTGTATTAGTCATTAATCCAAGCCTCTCCGTAACGGCTCATCGAAGCAAAAACAACTGCTGCTGGAAAAAATGTGGTCTATCTTCATATATGAATATATGAGCATAACTTTACTATGCATTCAGACCTAGGATACATATCCTATCGTATATCCGAAAATCCAAATCATTTTATGTACATTTTGCCATTAGCTGTTACTGTAAACAACGTTTTCATTGTAATAAGCGCATTTACCATAAGCATACTGTATTTGAGATCTTATGTAGTGCAAAAGGCAGCAAAAGTGTTTTCTATGATGCATTTTGATATTTATGAGGTTCTTGTATCCCACATCTATTTGCTTGAGCTATGTGGAATGAACTAATGCATTGTAGTTAATGAATACTGCAACGTATAAAAATGATTGCTGCACCATTTAGCGTACTATTTAGACAAAATTGTTGATAAATGAGAGTTTACTAGAGATAAAAATGAATGTCTAATATGGTAAACTGGTTAATATCGTTGTTCTAAGGGTATTAATGTTTATTTGTACGAAAAACGTCTACATACCAATCATCTATAAGTTATTTTTAGTTGAACTCAAAACGCCAGTTATACATAATAACACTAACCGCCCAAGTCGACGAAATCCCAACCATTTTGAAAATTCGATAATTTTACTCGACAACCAAGATATAAGTACAAAGAGTAACTGAATATAATACAAAATTGTGAAACGTAGCAATGCGATAAAAAAAATTGCCGTTATATTAACCACTAATAATTGCAATTCAAAAGTGAGTAAAACTTCGTTTGGACTATCGGCGCCGTATCATCAGCTTGGACAAAGCCAAATGTGTAGTAAAGTCACAACTATCGGACTATATCTTTGCTACAAAATATTGTCCTTTTTCATTATAAAGCTGTTGGTTTAATACGAAAATTCGTATTTTCTCCAATTTAGTGCACTCAACGCCAACGGTGGTTACGAATATCTAAATATTAGTAAGTTGTATGTAGTATCATTTCTACCTTTAACAGTATAATCTATGTACAATAGTGTAGATTTCAGGGAATACGGAAAAGGTGTATTTTTGTGCGCTACAAGATGTTTAACTTTAGGTAAGGTTCCACACATGCGTTTGCTTGTCTGACCAGTGGCATATTTTATAAATAAGGGCATGAATGGCAAAGGCAACGTAGGTGCTATTATAGTATAGTATAATAGGGAGCTAGACGTAATTTTGGTGAGTACATTAGGTCTACTACACGCAGCGTGTGGCTTTTACAGTCTCAGTTCATAGACTTAGTTGTACTTTCTTAGATACTTTTAATGTTTTAGAGTGCATTTGTAAACGATGATTCGAGCAGCGACGATCAGTGGGATTTATTACGGCTTGGTGGTCGCGTTGTTAAAACCACGTCGTCGGCTACAGGTGCTGGCGTCATCTTTACCACGTCTCATGATAAAATTAGAGAACTTCAGTCTGGAACTGCGAAGTCTACGCAGGATCACATCAATCATGGTGCTACTGTTGCAGCGTCTGACTCGTCATCAGCCGGGGAATATTGTAAGAGTCCCCAGATCACCGACAAACATTTGTCGCTTGACAGCGATCAATGCAGTAGAACTGCAGCTGGTAGCAAACCAAAGAACAAAAAATTTAACAACCGGGTTCGACATATTAATGCAACACTTTTTGGCGAAGATACCGAAGAGGATAGTGACGGTGGATGCTCAGCGTCGGGAGAGACAACAACAGTGGCCAAGAAGAATTCTAATGTGAGTGGTACGAATTGCAAAAATATCAACATTCACAGGTGTGCTTCCGGCTCCCAGGACGCTTCCAGGCAGGACCACATCCGCAAACAAAAATCCAACAATGTAGTAAGTGAGAGAAACGAGAATGATACTAACGAAGTGATGCCAGATGCTGGAAAGGATTGCTCCCGTGTCAATTCAGTAGGTAGTATCATCAAGTCGAACAAAACTGAATTGAGCGAGGTAGTATCGCCGTCTGAGCAGCACCAGCAATCGTTAGTACGACGTAATATTCATAAAAAGAAACACGAAAGCGACATGCGACGTGGCAGTGCTGCCGGTGTTGAAACGAAACAAACAGTTCTTCCAACGTTTGATGGTGAAAACCAAAGGTCGGAATTCACACTCTATAATAATTCAAACGTTCTCAATGAACGCTCCGATAATGCTTCGATACTAAATACCAAAAGTGTTGTTAAGAATGAACGCTGTGATTTTTCTTGTGAAAAAATTTTGTATGAAATGTTATATTTAGCACCTATGCTCTCACCGCTACCGAGTGACCGAAATAATGATGCGCCTGCCACAACGAATAGAAAAAACACAACGTCTGTATTCACACATGAGCCGACATCAACTGAAACTGTTAAGACTACAAACGTATCAGCTGCTGCTACGAAACCTTCCGCTGTGCGGAATGACTCGTCTATGCTATGCGAAACCACTAAATCGGCGTCGAAGGACGTAGCTTTGTCATCACATAAACCATTCAAAAAGCGGCCTATCAAAAAGATTTCAACTTCACCATCACAGCATCAGAAACATCATTCACGCTCCGGTGGTTCGGGTGCAGGCGTGATCACGCCAGCAGATGGCAAGAACGGTCAAGGGGCGCCGTCGTCAAACCAAGTCACAAAAGTTTCGTTAGAACATTGCAGTGTATCGGTTACGACACACTCTGATGATCATCGTTCGGGTAGGTTGTCGTGTTCCCTTTCGCCGCCCTATGTCTGTGGTGAGGTAGTGTTAGACAATAATTCGTCTTCTTTTGGATCTGTGATGCAACGTAAATCAAACTCGATTGACGTCAAAACGTTTGCTCTTTCTGTGGTAAATGATGCCGATATAACAATATCGCCTGTGGTTCTACATTCACCACCACTTGAGTTGGTAACTGCTGTTGACTCAACACATAAGTCCATCGGGCCACCGGCTTCAGCTTCGATCACCTGTGATTCGACTCGCGAACAAAGTCATACCCTGTGTTTAACACCAGCAGTCAAATTAAGTAGTCGTAGCTATCATCAAACCAAAGCTTCAAATACGCTATGTGATACTGGAAATTCGATAACATCTCGCTTAAATGATACTCACACTGATGCCGCCGTGGTCAGTGACATATATCACGACGATAAGGACGATCTTCCATTAGATCGTAGAAAACATCAAAAGAAGCAACAGAAACGGTGGAAATCAAGTTTAGTCTCGGCAGACGGGCTTACTTCCGGGTCTGGTATGCACAGTGTTGCAACTAAATCTCCCAAGAAAGAAAAGTTCTCGGAGTCAGAAATTATCTTACCTGCTGGCTTGAAGGATGGTGAAAGCGCAGAATCAAATATTACGCAGACAAATAAAATGGTACCGCCAAACAAGGAACAGTCGGTAGCAAGCAGGCAAGCACACGTGCAGACAGAGCAGCAGCAGAACGAACAAAATCAGCGTATTTCGCCAAACAGCGAAAAGAACAAGAATTCAAAATATGCCAAAACGAACCCGCCGCCAATTTCAAAAGATAAAGCGTTGGATCGATTGTTACACAGCCATATTTTTGCTACGGAGAGCAAAAAAGAAAGTGCATCACGTACTGTTAGAAAAGCTGCAACTGTTGAGGCACAAGGTTTCGATCATATATCACCTGCTGAATTTTTAATTCAGAGTGCCTCTGGTATCATCGGGTCATCGCTTCCACCGCTATTATCTCCTATCGAACCTATTAATAGTCAAACAACAGCCGGTAACGATACCCTTAAAGAAGACAATAAACCTGTGATTAGCTGTTCAGCTCCACAAAGTACAGACATAAGAAAGCAGTCTAAAATAGACACTCCGGTTCTACAGACAAAGTCGCGAGCTGGTCCGACGATAGTTTCTAAACACAAAAAGAACGATAGCACAAAAAGTAGCAACAACCGGAAATCGAACTCAACCAAAGTGAATAAGAAAACTCGCGCTCACAAGAACGTAGATCCAGTCAGGAACAAGGATTCCGTTGCATCACCGCACAATCACAGCGCACGCCCATTTGAATCAAACAGTTTACCTAGCGCAGCGTCATTGGATGTGTCCACCGAGGTCAAGGCGGCCGTTAAAACTGCGAAGAAACGAAAAGATCCTTCGGCTACGCAGGTAGTGGAGTCTGGTGCGAAAACTGCAGGAGTTGCTGAAATCGTTGTCAATGAAGTCGTTAGTACAAAAGACGATTGTGATATCGAGAGTTTTCAGACTGTAGTACGGGTAAACGATAATGAGATTGGCGCAACAAAGCCTAAGCAAGCAAAATTATCGTTGCCGTGTTCGGCTGCAACGACAGGTAACGACGATGATGACAAGCCGCCGGTAAAAGTAACAGCCGGTCCGAGTTTGGTAGACACAGCTGCCTCAGCAGTTGACCAGTCGACGAGAAGTAACACTTGCGACACAGAAGCGCACATTAAATCAACGGGAGGATCATCGTCAATAGTTGTCGATTCTGGAAGTTGCAGCGGTCGAGACGCAAGTAATGTTGATTGTAAGTCTGCAACTACAACACAAGTTGATGAATGTGACGTTTCGGATATACTGCCAAATGGTTACAAACCTGCCACTGATTATAATACTTGTTTTAATCTCTCATCCAGTAGCGACGATAAGAAGATTCCGATACATAGGCCGGTGGATTATAGCGGTAATTCGTCATCTGAACCGAATTCCGGTAACCTTATTTCTGACACCAACTCGTTAGATACTAAGCCAGCGGCTTTATGTGAACAAACTGAAGATATCAATGTTATAACAGTGTCATCGCAGTCAACGGGTAACAACGCTGTGGGTGTCGAAGCTGGTTTCAGCCATCAGCGTTCGGGTTCAGCAGATAGATCTAAAAATGTGGGTGCAACTGCCATTGCTCCAGCTGCTGTTGTAGTCGATTCGTCTGACGGTATTGACGTCGGGAGAGGCTCAAAGTCAAAACAAAAGAAAAAGAAAAAGTACAAACACGTCAGCAAGGACTCCTCGCATAACGAAGATAGCAGTATAAGCAGCAAAAAGACTAAGTCACATTATAAAAAGATGCCCAAAAATACCACACGTAATACTGATAGTATGGTTACTATGGGCGATAAACAAAATGACTGTCAGTTGCCCCAGTCATACGCTGTCAAATCATCCAGTTCAGGGAACAGCCAACAAATTTACTGCTATGATAACTTAGCCGTAGATAAAGTTGATCAAATAGGTTTTGTTAAGGCTAGCGACCACAAAGTGTCCGGTTTTGCTCATGAAAATGTGGTATTGGTTGAGAAAATTGATGAAGATCCTTATGCACAGGTTTGCGACAGTCAAGTTCCGATGTCTGACGGGTACGCGAATGACAGCGTTAACCCGAACAAGTCAAATTCGCACTCTCAATCAGCAAGCGGCCACATGCTATCCACAACGAGTACAACTGACGTTCTGGCTGGGAATTTTCCCAAGGATCCAACTATGTCTTTTTCGTCTGCGAGTGGTCAAGCTAGCTGTAACCAAATACCTAGTGTCCGGTGTATCGGAGGTAGTGCGGAAGAACAACGTGGCACAAAGAGTAATAATTATCCTGATGCAATTTGTTCATTTAGGCTAACGACCCCCGTGACCGAGTCATCAAATAATAGCCCGCTATATTCATCATCTGCTTCAAGCCAATGGCATCACATCCGTGGCGCTACTAGTCCATGTTCTGCCGCTACCGTCAGTCGTAAATCTAATACGTCCGCTTCAAACTTGCGGCAGCCCGCGACCCATGTGGGTTCTGCGTTCAACATAAACGGTGCAAGCGCTGCCGGTCAGCTGGAATCAACAATAGGCGGTTCCAAGAACACTAATGAACAACAACCGCCATCAAGTCCAATGTCTAGTCAGCCATTGGATCCGGTATGTATACACACATGTCACTATTTACATTTGATTGCGGGCTTAATTTTATATACTGTTATAAGTAATTTTGGAACCATAAAATTTCGGTAAATTCTTAGGTTCAAGCTATATTATGTAATTTCTGTGCATTATTGCTAATAATACTTTACGCCTGTGATTGTATTATAATCAGGGCTTTTATGAACAGCGCAAAGCGGGCAAATGATAGAGAGATGGGGAAACGATGATAAATTAGGTATCAAAACGGGACATATCCAAAAAACGGCAAAAATGGAAATTTTTCACTCAAGAAAAAACAGCAAGACCAGAAATTTTTCATCGATGATTTTAAATCATTCGAGAACTGAGGATTTAGCACCAAAAATATTCTAAGTTTTGGTATTTATTGAATTCAAATGACTTAGTTGTACGCATGATAGTATCCAAATACAAACAAAATAATTGTATTGGCGCAATATGCATCCAAGATGCCAGGATTTAGGAGCTAAGGTGAAAAAAGATCTATAGATTTGATCGTAATGAGAAAATGTCGTAACGTTGTCCAAAGTGTGTTGCTTGTCGAGATAAAAATTTCACCGGTCAAACTCAAAAATATGGGGAGGTAGCCAATAGGGTCATCAACTGGACATTAAGGGTCACATCCTTCACTTATAGCGGAACCCACACTGAATTCTGAGTGTATAGTAAGTGGAACCAGCGAAGCGATGAATTCTCCCGAGGCGTGACATTGGTTAAATTTCACAATGTCTGTTATTGTGCTTTTAGGGTTGCACGCGTAATTCATCTTCGCCTGGGTGGATTGATTCGCTCGGTAGCTCATTTGAAAGCTTGGAATCACTATTTGCGCCCTTTGGATAGGCGAGAAGCCTCATTCCAACATCTTCTCCTCGTTAAACCGGGCCAAAAGGGCTCGAGTGTGGTACCCAAGGGGCCCAAAACATCAAGTTACCTGTTGTAACGCTACGGTGTAGATGTGTAAGTCAAATTAGGCTCACTTCGAAGTGTAAATAAGCCTTTACATCTGTTCTGTATATAATGCTTTGCTATGCGATTCTCTCAGGGTTTTAGATTCGGGTCAAATGAGACCCAAAATACACGAAACATGTTACTAACAGTGGCTCATTTTGTAATTTAATGCTACATCTGGCTAAATGATATAAACACTTACCGTCGTGACTATAAAACAAGTTACGTGTTATTTTCTATGTAGTGTGATTGAGCAGCGAACGAAGCGACCAAGCATTTATTATATGCGCCCTGATAAAGATTTCGTTTGTCCGGCTAGATTTTCTAAATATCTTGGGAACAAATAAAGATGTTCTCATGGGATCTTTTGCATATCTTGACACCCATATATTTTTCGTGTATGCAACCCATCCATGGGGTGTGATAGGCTCCCTTTAATGAGGGTATCCCTCAATTTCTTTGATCGGAGGAAAATTTTTTTGTTTTGTCTTGAAACACAGTCTTCATATCAAATATGGTGTTTATCTTTTATTTTCGCCTGGATGAGATCTACCACTTTCTTGATCAACACTCTTATTTGTCAGAAGGAGCTAGGGGCACAAAATGGGGTCTAAAAGGGACTAATTTTAACTCATATATATATATATCATTTTTAACAATCGTTAATAAGAATATTATATTTCTACTATACAGGTTTTCCGGGTCACTGGAAACAATGGAATGCTTCATTGAATGTTTCTGTGACCGGTGTTCCCATTTTTGTGATTGTACTGTATCCTTTGGGAATCCCTTCCCCCCAGAACCATGCATAATTTCGTTATTTCCGATGTAATATCATATTTTGTTATATCTGTTATTAAATAATTTTCAAAGATGCTGAAAACGATTGTCGTGATTACGAAAACGAAACTGTTTTCATTACTGCGCCACAAGGCTGCATTCATTCTTAATTTGACATCAAATTACTTGTAGAAATTTTTGTTGTCGATCAAAAATATCAAGGTCTGAAATGGATAAGGGGAGGTGTCGCCGGTTTGGGCGCTGTCACCAATACAGGTCTCATTTGACTAATTAGGTGCTGAGGGAAGCAGCAAATAATTGATAGACAAACGGTAAATAGCGCTAAGAAACCGGAAAAAGCGGGAAAATTATCATCGAGCTCTGGAAAAATTGCTTGTTAGTTTTGTTACCGCTAAGAAATAAAACGAACTTTAATCCAAAATTATTTTATCGAGGATTAAATCTTATCTATTAAATTTTTCAACCAAGAAAATTTTTTGCCATATTTTCCATTTACTTGTAGCCGGAGACTAAAGAGCTCTATAATTTTAGAATTTTTGGGTCATTTTACATGGTGAGCATTGAAAAACGTGTCAAAAACGGGAAATTTGATCTTAAAAATGGAGAAAACGGTAAAAACTGGAGATAGCAGTTAGATAATTGCGGCAACTGGGAATGGTAGTTTTTCTCTTTGTAAGTAGATAGATCTCCAGTAAAATTTACTGTAATATCGTAGTAGTAATACTATTTTGCTTTTAAGGCACCGACGTTTTCATTGGCGGTAAATATTCCACTTGCTCCGACAGAAATTGTTACTGTTGATCGTGAATTTAAAGAAAAGCCGGAATACTACCTCAAAGAAGCAAAGCGAATTAAACATATCGCTGACGATGAGGTTTGTTTGTTTTAGTTTTTTGGCATGAACCATGATACGGGAATAGTGCCTCGGCACTAAATATTTCTTAATAAATTTCAGTCCCTCTCTGGCTTGTCCACAGCCCTCCTAGAAGCGGGGGGAACTCCGGGGGCCTTCATGTTCATTCTCGGGGGAAAATTAAAAGTGGGGGGAAATAAATTTTGCTTAAAAATACTAAATATTCCCGTATTTTCATGCAGTTTTACTACTGTGAATGTATTTTCAAGCTAAAAACGATATGTTGGCATCATGAATTGTGGTAATTAATGTTTAAAAACAATTTTAAAACAAAAAACATAAATTTTCAGACATAAAAAATTTTTGAATTAGTTGAACATGGAGGTTTCGGTCGAGCGGGGGGGCGGACATTGGGGAAATCCCACGAACATGGGTTATTTGGAAAGTGGGTTGTCCCCCCACGCATGTGGACAGGCCAGTCTCTGACAAACATTATGCAACATGCTCTTTTTGCGCCCCCAACCATCCTCTTTTGACGCCATTTACAAAAGTTGTTAGAGAACAAAACTAGGATTTCAATAGCCGTATCCGATTTCCACATTTTTCTATTCCGTAACGTCATGAGCAATTGCAGTTCTGCCTCTGTACTTTAACACCAATGTGTTTGTGAGGATTTTCAAATTTTAATGTATGAATATGAAACGGACTAATTTCTGTTCTTTAATGCAAAAATAAAATTTGTGTTCAGTGAACAACTGAATGGCAATAAGTGGACTTAAACACTCTGGGTCATAACGCCTCTGATAGCCGTCGGAGTACATGGAGTTATAGATTGGAGAGATTAGAAATCAAAAAATATGGCCACTCAAGAAGAACTCATTGTCGATTATACAAAATATCTGTGATGTAGCTTCATATAATCAAATTCAAAAAGAGTACGTCATGCTTTCACGCGGAAGGGGGGAGGCAGGTATTTCGGTCTCCCTCAGTTCAGGCACCTCAGGTCTTTTTGGTCTTCCCCCAGGTTTTTTTCACGACAAAAATAGACAAATTTTTTTCATGAGGTAAAAAGATGCGTCAGTTTATCCTCAGAAACCCCTAAATTTTTGCCCTGCGTGTCTAAAAACACTGAAATTGTCATCAGTCGACAGAATTTCCCTGTATAACCATTATTGTATATTTACTGTAAATCAACTGAGTAGACTATTTTCACGTTTTTCAGTACCCCAGTTCAACTGGGGGTCCACCGGTTCGACCTAGGGGAAACAAAATTTTTCGTCTCCAGGTGTCTCCACTTTGTTACCCCAGATGCATTGTGGGTAGTTTGGGAAAGCTAGTATATAGGGTATCGCTCTTTAAGCAATAATAGCTTTACTAGTGTTGTAGCTTCTGATATTGGTGGAGCTGAAAAATATGTCTCTTTAAGACCTCGTGCAATGGGTTATACAAACAATCGATGACGGCCGACCCTGCTGAAGAGCGTGACAATTTTCAGCTTTTCTGCATAATTAACAGCGCCACATCGCGATTGTTTTGGGTCTTACCCCCACCAGGCTTATGACCACTTGGTGGATCATAAATACCGTGTTCATGAACCAGACTGACTTTTGCTTTCACCATGTACTTAGGCCACCACTAGCTTTTAAATCGTCAAATCTCTACCTCAACCAGGTCCTTAGACCATTTAATCTATTATGCCCCTATGCTCTACGCCAATAAGTTTTTCAATTTTTCAATAATGTTCTCCCGTCCCCATGAAGTTGGAGTCGGTCTGAACTTAATGATCAAGAACTTGGTGGAGGCATAAATTAATGGTTCAAGAAGTTGGTGTTGGTATAAATTTAGTGGTTCAAGCTACTGGTGGCGGCATAGAATAAGTGGTTCAAGAACCTGATGGGGATGTGGATTAATGGTTCAAGAACCTTGTGGAGTAGGATTTAGTAATTTAACCACCTCGTAGTCGTAGGATTCGGTGGTGCCCGTGCCTGGAGAGGGTAAAAGCGAATGGTTGTAGAACATCGTGGAGGCGAGCCATATTTATGAGCCACCAAATGGGTCATAAATATACATGGACCAGGTTCGAAGTCTTCGTGGGATAGCGGGTGTTACGGGGGAGTCGTCGCCAGGGGGATCACGGTATCGGCTGGGTGGAGGTCGTCAGGAGGATAAATTTTTCACATTTTTTGAAACTCAAATGAATACTCACTCATTTTTCCCTGGGTGAAGAGCCTCAGGGGGATCAGGCTACCTGGTAGGCGAATCGGCGAGGCCTGCGGGGGATGTCGAAGCCTCAAGAGGGATAATCCCTCTTCTTCCCCTATGAGCATCTATGGTCATAAACCTGCTGGGGGTATGACGGAAAACGACCACGGGTAGAATCATACTCTTTTTGGCCATCATCGAGTCTTGGTTATACTTACTTTAACAAGTTTAATTATGAATTTAACATATATAGCCTCTTCCTACATACCACTATATATCTGAGTGGATCCGTTAGCTTAAAATTTCATACTCAGGCTTATAGATTGGTGCACCATGTCGTACGATTCTGTGGATTGTTGGTTTGGCATCATCACTTTCAGGAAAATGTAATGTTGTAGAACTTCTTGTTTGAACAATCTTTTTGAGCTTTGTACAATGTCGTATGATTTGTGCCGGGTTACCGCACATCAATATTATTGTAATTATTATAATGGTCTCTGAAAATTGTAAATGCAAGTAACGAATATTGTTTCATGGTCTAAGCTATCAACATGCCATCTCTGAACGGGTTCGTACGTCATTTCGACAATGGGATCTCTCGGCATGTCAGATCAATATACATATCTTACTATTTGTCTTTTAGGCATTTTATATAAATACTTATTGTGCATGCAACTGATTTAACGATTTTTTTTCAATTTGAGCTTGCTGAAGATGACGGACTGACATCCGTATTTGATATCCTTGGCATTGCTCCTGCAACAATAAACTAAGTATTACTAGATTATACTAGGTTAATAGTTTACACAATTGCTACTTTGTAGTTTCAAGTTATGTAATGGGCTTTCAGAATACTTGAGGCGCAACCTTTATTGGGCCAGTTGCTAAAGCAATTGTTGACTTCTCCACCCTCACTTTTGAATTTATAAGAAACACTTAAAGGGAATATCGTTTTTAAACACTAAGTAACCTATAGTCTTCAATTTTTCAAATTCTCTTTAAGGAATGTTTTTAATAATTATTTTTGTACTATCCAGAAATGACTGCCACAATGAATTCGTACGAACCGACACTGAACAGATATTGCAAAATTATCATCTCCGAACAAACTTGGAGTAGCTCTTAAACAAAGTTTAAAAACGAATGTAATAATAATTTCGAAACAAAATTAGGTCATATTACGAGCTAAATTTTTATTTTTTCGAACGAACTTTGAGCGGAAATCGAACAAGCAGCTCTTCTTTCTGAATAGTTATAAATAGTTTCATTTTCTAGGCTAGTATTGTGAGCTGGAGCTCATAGCATTCGGTAATAATTCTATACTGTTGTGTAATCAAATGAATTTCGAAAACCCACGTTTTACGAAGAAGCCTTTGAAAAATAAGTTTACTCACTGTGAAGATACAGGTACTGGAAATTTTGTATTTTGTACAGCAATAGGAAAAGTATTTGTTGCTCTTAATTTTAGTACGACCGACTGCTCAAAACGTTGTATTATTTGGAATCGGTTATTTTGTTCATGCTTACTGGATGCTCAATGGAACGTCACTTAGATCCTAAATCGTCCAGGCCTTTTGCAATGTTTCGAGATACCTTAGATATGCTCAAGTAACTCGAATTTTTTTATTATCCTGCGGCGGTTAATCGGAATCAAAAACCAGTGCGGCAATTATTCTGAAATTATGTACCACTGCGCTGCTAGGCAATGAATACAAGCTAATTTTAGATTGCTTTCAGGCGCTTCATATGTTAGCCTTTTAGAGCAAATTTTGAGCTAAAATTTTAATCAAAATGTGACGCCAATTTTGCCGATTTGGACGTGTGAACACTGTTCAAACTTTTCCAGCATATTTCTTTAGCCAATCAGGAATAAGGCAAAGAACTTGAAAATTTTTGAAGCATTGTGATTTGAACCGGTTTTGTAGCGAAAATTAACAGTCAAATTTTGAGCTTAACATTTGAGCATCATTTCACTTACGAAGCCAGCTTTATTTTGCATGCTTGAGTATGAATGGGCCTGATATTCAAGATCTGTATAATCTGTCATGATAGAGGGAAAACACACGTAAATCTGTACCATGTTTCGTTTACCAAATTGTCAAATGGGTTTTTTTGAAAATTTATAATATTTTGTTCGTTGCTTGCTCGTATGTATGTTGCTCACGGTAAACACGCACCTTGATTACAGCATCGGAACAAAAATGGAAGGCTAAAAATAGCACTATCTGGTATTGACAGTGGATTAAGACATTATAACAGCTTAGAAAATATAAATGTAGCTGTTTCTGATAATCTGTTAAAATACATAGTTAGTAGGCCTAGGAATACTTTTTGCTAATTATTTTATTTTTGGTTATTCGCGATAGATTTTCCGCTTGGCATGTTTCAAGCCATAATTGGCCCGTGCCGATGAGAAATGTACGCTACCTGTCAGAAATAACTTCTGTTCGTCCGAGACTTTCTCGATGAAAGACTTGTTCCATGTTCGTCCGAAAAATATTTTTGGCTTGTTTGAAGGCCTGTTGGGCGTGTTCGGATGTGTTCGATATCTGTTCTAACAGTATTTGATCGTAGATGTTTAATGTGATCGAACGTATAAATGAAAAAATTGTAAATAAACCGTTATTAATATAGTAATAAAAATAAAATGTTGTCCGATCACTTCTGGTGCTTACGGTATATCACTCCGCTGGGCCGGTACCGAGGGGAATCCTAGGGTTTTGATGCCCCTTTTGTTTAGCGTTGACTATAACATATGAGCGACCCTAAGCACCTGACAGTTGGAAGCAAAAATCGCGACACAAACAGTATAAAAATTTGCTCTCACAGTATAAGTAATGGTATGGAGCGATCGCTTTGAAAATCCTGTAACCGGTGTTGTCACTACGTAAAGACAATTTTTTATCAGTATTCAGTTTTTACATACTTACATCACATGTTCGTTCGTTACAGCAAAACATTAATAGAAAATTGGTTCGCGTAATAAATTAGAGGTCATAACAGTACTTTAGCGTTTTCTCCCATATAATCTCGTTTTATTTTCTCCGTGAAATATTTGAGAATCATTCTTTATTAAGCATTAAAAATATTGCTTAGTTCTCAATAATAATCCGTTACCAGGCAACCTGTGTTGGATTATTTAACAAATATGCTACGAAGCGCCTCGGTTTTGCGCGTTTCAGAACTACAATCAACAAGGAACCCTGGGTCATGAAGTCTGGCCCGCTTGCATCGAAAATCCACGTTCTATGGTATGTTTTGTTTTTTATACCAATATTTGCGGTGTAACTTACACTCGGTCGCGATTAAGCCTATTTTATAGAACAGTATTTAATTTATTCTTATTTACACTAGTTTATTTAGAATAAAATGGAAATTCGAGATATTTTTTGTATCTTGAAAATTGGGGAATTCGTTGGGGCGCCTGACAACCGCCACAGCTTAACCGTAAACCAGATAAGCAGCAGTCAAATGTTGCCAGATTGCAAGTTATGTCGAAACACCCGGCTCTAATTATACTTAATTTCGGACAGAACGTGGAAGTTTGTGGCATCTGAAGTTGGTTATTTGAATTTAGAAATTTTCAGGAAAATGCGCAACGTAACAGAGTATATACTATTTTTAAAATCCGTATAATTGCTGAAGATGGAATTTAATGGCGAAGTGGTGCATTAACTTAGTTCCTGGCGCAGCATACATTTGGATGTGTTAATCGCTCACTTTGTGAGGATCGTTAAGAATCCGAGCAGCCGCGGCGTCGTAGCTGAGTGGTTAGCGAGGCGCAACCCTAGCGCAAATGGCTCGGGTCCAGCAACTGTTTATTCAACGATAGTAGATATGTAAATTAATTCATGAACCAATGGGTTAAATGCATTAAAATGGGACTAGCTTAGTCAAATAACGCGGCATGTTATGTTGAGATAGATGCCTTGAGCCTAATATCACCATTACACATCTTGGCTTCAACGCTTCTTGTTTTAAAGACCAAGCTGCCACGATTGCTCCAAAGAAACACACTGGATATTAAGGACACACTCTGGACACTTTGACATATTTATTCAAACCTGACTACGTTTCCTCTGTCTTAGAGACAACCGCGTCTACCTTAGAAAAATCGCGCAGCTTTTGTGAAAATGTAACCTTGCCGCTGGTAGGTCGGTACATCTATTGCTGACTTCTCACTGTCTGTACTTACAAATTCGTATTTTATTTCAACATCAAAATGTAAAATTTAATATTCTCAGTGTTGGGTGATTCTTTCCTAACCAACACCCACGGGCCACCATGTGATGCTAAAGGGCAGCTGAAAAACACACAATCTATACAGTATTGCCAATGAAGTATTTTTGACTTCCAAATAATCAGTAACACAAAATAATCAAATGAAAAAATGTATTCGTCTTTTTAGCCTAAGTTGATTGTAAACAGTGTCATCTCGGCATTCTTGAGTCAAGGCTTTGTCGCTTTCTACTAGTAAAATTAAGCGCTTTACAACGGAATACCTTGTTAGGATATCTTGATAATCCCGATATCGCGAATAATATCTGGATATGAAATCGTGTCCTGATGTCCTTGACCATCACTACTGTTTTTGTATACTCTACAATCAGACAACATAATGACGCTGCCGAAACAGAACTCTGAGGTAATTTTGGTGTCACAGAGGATGCTGTATTTCTTATCGGGCCACCAATCAATTTTTTGATGAGGATACTACAATCTAGAAAACCACACCTATTAGTTAAATTAAATAAATTGCTTGACAAGCTTCGGAAAATATGTTTTCCAGATATTAAGAGTCATTTACCTGAAAACCTGATTTTGACTAAAAAACCTGAAAAACCCTGATTTTTCGAGGCCGTTAGTTGTAAAAATGGAAAAAGCTGAAAAATGGCGAATTAAAATCTGATTTTAACCTGGGCAACATGGGGGTTCAAGCACTACACAAGCATATGAAAGGTGCGGGCCACGTTGCTGCGGCTAAGGCTGCGTCGGGTTCTCAGATTATATCTTCCATTTTCGCATTACCACATGGATCTGATGTCCCAACCTCATCAGCGACCGCCACCGATGCTACAACAGCAACAAGTGCTGCTTCACCACCAACGAGAGTTGTTAATATGTTAATTAAGAACGATGTCACTAAAGCAGAGATAATCTGGTGTTTAAAGGCATGCCATGGACATTTTTGCTATCGTTCTTCGGTGGGTTTACCAGATATTTTTAGAACAATGTTCCCCGACAGGATAATATTGCTCAGGAATTCTCACTCGGTCGTGACAAAATCGTTTATAACATTGTATACGGGTTAGCGTCAGTATTTAAATTGCAACTGACTCGCCGGTTGGAACAGTGTCACAGCGTAGTGGTGTGTTGTTTATGTATGTTTAACATATGTATTTATCGGCCATATTCAATCAAAAAGTACAGATGCTACGTCAGCAGTTTGATGTTAGGACGCCTACATGAACGTGAAAATAAATTTTGTATATAAACAAAAACTTGAAAAAACGTGATAAATTGAGCCTCCGAAGCTGCGGGCACCCTGCATTTATGTTAATCGTAGTTTTTGGATTTTGAACGTTTGCATTGCGCATGATTGACAGCAGGATTCTACAAATTGGAACCTGACACATTTGGGCTTCCGGGTTTTGCTGCAAAATATTGAGGTCGGTTCAATGAATGCAAGGCAAAAAAAACTTTTAGCGATTAAAGAAGCCAGATTAATACTAAATAGTAGTTTGTCTTATCGCTGAGGTGACGAATTCTGAGTGTTGAATATGCAAATTAAAGTGATGCGCATAGCTATATAGAGCATTAAATTACAAAATGAGCCGCCGAATATCAGCTATATTGCTGGAATAGTGAGGAGGTATACCGTATTATTGTGCTCGCAGTTTTCAAGTACACTGTAGGTTGAGCGCTACAAAATTAGACCAAAACACATATAGTTCGAGTGGTTCAAGATATGTTACCATTATCATGGGCCCACCGAAACTCTTTTTGACTCAACATTGCAGGGTAAGTAATGACAATAGCAGCTACAGTACTCGCCAAAAATGACCGTCGCATTTCGAGCGAGCGAGTGGCTCGCTCGAGATTACGCAACTGTTTAAATTAATAGAAAATTCTATTTTTAGAACAAATTTATTTTGAGCGAGTCGCGAGCAAGCGACAGTCATTTTTGGCGGGTACTGTACATCCAGGATGAATTGCTGCACAAAATGAGACTAAAACATCTGAATAGCTCGACTGGATTTCTGGGCTCTCCATTCCCTGAAAATTTTGCCAAAAGGCACGAACCAGGGGCCCCTGTTTCCGAACCGGGGGCGCCCAATTTTGCCAGAGGCATTTTTCCAAGAGAAAAATGGTTAAAATCCGTGTCAGAAACACTGCCAAAACGCTTTTGATGGAGAGAAAAAGCAAATTTGAAACAAATTTTGACAAAATTTGTGAAATTTTTGGCTTCAGAGCGGAATTTCAGTACAAATTTTGTATCCTTTGCACCGATTGGGAACAAAAAAATTTGCCAAGGGAACCTGGGGAGCCCAAAATTTTGTCAGGGGGCACCAATTGGGTGCACCTGTTTGCCAAGGCCCCCCACCCCCCAATTTGGTGTGTCCAGGATATTACCGTTTTCGTGTATCTTTGGTTCCATGGGCCCATCAAAAACTATATTTTGATGATGTTCCATGATATTACTATTTTGGGTCTCACGGGCCTATTTTAGTTCCTGGTTTGACCCAGATCATGAGTTCTAAGAGAACCGCATAACAAGGTACTTGGTGCACTTATTTGATCTACAACATAACCCGAATTTGACTCAGTGATCTACGCCGATTATCGAGTTACAGGTAGTAACGTAATTTTTTTGGCCCCTTCGGGAGCCGACGCGTTTTTTCAGGGGGAAAATGTTGGAATCAGGTTTCGCGCCTAAATTTAGGGCACGCAGAGATTGCAAGCCTTAAAATGGGCTATCGTGCGAGTCAGTCTAACCGAAGTTAGTTATTCATGTAACCCCAAAACCCAGAAACAGACACCGTAGAAATTTACCACTCTGGCCAGTGAGAATTAGTCAACTGGCTCGTTTCACTCAGTCAATCAGAATTCAATAACCGCGATTTTTAACTAGAGGGCTTTTGTATAATTTGCCCCAGGTAAATTATGATTCATTGCAAGGGCTTGCGTATTTGTGCCAGCACAACCTAGCTCACTGAGAAGGCATGTGTATTTGACACAGGTAAGCCTGATTCAACGACAGCCCTGCTTTCCTACTAGTAAAATTAATAGTTATTATTAAAATATGTAGAAGACGTTTACACTCGTCGAACTCATGTGTTTCCTTATGATGTGTGTTGCTTTGGAGTCTAGCCCGTCTGCCCAAAACGATTGCGGCGGTACCGACAATGTTCTTTGGACTGGTATCAGAAACTCACCCGAGGCTTCTTGGGCGCGCCGATATTGTCATGCCGCCAATAATCAATCAGATGCGGGCGATAATCGAAGCTACCGTAGTGATTGCTGCTCCAGATCGAATACAATAATTGGTTTTTTGTATTGGTGATAGTTGTTGCACAGCCAAGAAATTTTGGGATAGGGGTAGGCGACACTCTCCCCAGAGAACCTTGGGTGGGTACCGCCTGCAACCCTTGGGTGGTGCACAAAAATTGAAAAACAACCACTTCATCGCATAAGGTAAAGTATGCACATAGGTATGACCGAGTGTCATACTTTTCTACCAAATTTCATATTGGACGCTTGTTAGTACAATATTTTGTGAAAAAATAATTTTAAGCCTTCGCGCTCAAGCTGCAATATGTGGTAAACTTTACTCGATGAGGCAATCGGACGCAATGGACAACTTTCGTCAAATTCAGTCACTGGGCAAAATGTCATCCAGGTATGTTTTCATTATTTACGGAATGCGAATTTTCTTAGAATATTTGTAAAATTTGAAGTTACGCAAAACTTATTTAACCATGTGCTAACTAAACGCTATATTGTGACGTCTAAACCCTTAATTTCTGGACAAAACAGCCAATTTTGATAGTTTTTGAATTTAGTTCTACCCATAGGGCTACAAGTGTCTATTATTTTAGGGTTTCGGAATACTGTGAAAGCTATAATTATTTTCGCGTGATGTACATCCAATAACATGAGCTTAGAGGCATGCATCGTGAAAAAATGATGCCTCAATAATTAAGGTTTCAGTAAATTGTGGTTTTAAATTTTCAGTGTCTGTGAATTAAATAACTCTTCAATCAGCGCAGCTATTCCTCAGCTCACTGGCCAGAACCATTATGACAATGTTTTGAGATAGTACAAAATTTTGAGATATTTTAACGAAACAATGATTTTGACACTATTGTCAGTATCTGCACGCTCTTTATTATGTTTCATCGAAGGTTGATTAAAAAAATAAATTTGCTACGGAATGCTGCAGAATCTAACCTTTCGTGCGAAATCTTGTAGAAACCATTCTTTTGCATAGACGCAATATATTTTGCCATGTCCCATACATATCTGATTTATCTTATGTTATCACTTCGTATGTCGTCAGTGGTTCATAATGATAAATTGTCCAACGCGTAGGATACAATAATGACGTTCTTTGACTATTATCGGGTCCTCAGTTAAGGCGTGTTCACACGCTCAAACTTTTTGCTCAAATTTTGAGCTCAAAATTTAATGATTTTTTAATAAAAACTGTGATATTTAAAAATTTGAGATCAAAATTCGAGCTCAAACTTTTTCAGGTAATACATCTCATCCATGATTGGCTAAATGAATATTCATGAAAAGTTTGCACAGTGTTCACACATTCAAACTTGGAAAATTGCTAAAAATGTGCTTTCAAAATTTGATTAAACAATTTGAGCGTGTGAACACGCCTTTATTATTAATTTTCTACTATTTTTAATGACTAATCTGCTTCTTATACAGCCGAAATTCGCCTTCGTCATTAGCAGCAAAGACGTCGAAATACAATATTTCTGGTGCTTCCACAAGCGGAACAAAACAAGCTTTGTCTAGTCATAATCAACACCACCATCTTCGTGTCGTTCCTGATTGTAGCTCCGGTGGTGGCTCAGCCGTTCCGAATAATTCGTCTGCCTCTTCAACGCCTAGCCCTGCCTCATCTACTAGTTCACGTTAGTTTTTTTACGACAAAATATTAACAGCTAAGGCCCTTAAACAATAATTTATTGTTGATTTTTTAAATTTGTGTCATTTTGAGCTCAAATTCCAGCTGTTGAATAAAAACTGATAAAGCGTGTTATATAAACATTTTTTGCTGGCGCAGAATTTGCGGATTTTTGTAATACAAGTTACATCATTCATTTCTCCAGTTATCTTTATATTGTTGTTTGTGTATGTATTATACATAAATAAAAGTAGGTTAATGCTCGTTAGGCAGTGAATGTTTGCTGTGACAGAATGACAAACTTTCAAAACGATTCAATTTTTTAAACCATCAAAATGGAAAACGTAGTTTGGGTGGAAAGGTTTTTTTGCGCATTTCTAAGACATATGGGCAAAAAATCCATGGTTAAAGCATTCGCTCAGCCACTCAAGTGGGCCCATTTTGGATAGGATTTGGCCACTGCAGCAATGTTTGCACGTTGTATATTGAAAATTAGCGAACTCTACACACACTTAAATTTATGGTACAATAATTGTTATTTAATTTATCAGCCTATTTTACCGTATTTTTGTTTTCATGAATTTTAATTACATTTTTTGAAATATTTTTAGTTAATAATAAATATTTTGTGCAGTTTTTTTTAATATAGCTTGTTTTTTGTCGTGGGTGCCACAATAAAAATTAAAGCTAAACTGTTTATTTTATCAAAACCAATATTTCACAGAACAACTCTTGGTCGGTTCTGTCGTTCGCTTTAATATTTACGAACTAAATAAAAATAACTATTTTAATTGATTATAAATTATTATTCCTATTTTGCCAAAATAGTATTTCACAGAGCGACATCAATTTCATGGATTTTGTCTGTTACCTTTTTATTTGAAATGATTATAAATTAGTGTTATTTTGCCAAAATAGTATTTCACAGAGCGACATCAATTTCATGGATTTTGTCTGTTACCTTTGTCAATTTAAGCAATCAAAATATTGGGCCTATGAGTGAAAAAATTGTGTAAAATAGTAACGATTTTCATTTTTTGTTTCATTTGTTTTTGTTCTAGTTAGCACTTCAGCATCGAATACCGTTGCAATTCCGGTGCCTGTCGAAGCAATGTACAAAGCTCAAATCTCGATACTACACAATTTAATGTGGGCATACTATTTTTGGAATCATTCCGACGACGTAATGCGCGACAGTGATAAACGTAATCTTTTGCTGTTTTATTAATGATATTATATTTATTGAGGGTATCATATTCATTGTGAACTAGAGAAGAGAAAAATGAAACTATTTCGGTTGAAGTCGGACTCTGAACACAATCATATCTGAAACTGGATAACTGTTATGAAGCAGGCCTGTCATTTTCGGGTATTATTGTGTTATTTTTGAAAGAATTTTAATAAAAGCGTACAGCGAAACGGTACCACTGCAGCTACAGTCACTAAGTGAAATGATCGTTGTTGTTCAACGCTAATTTCGTCCAAACCGTGTTTGAAAACATTAGCTCAAATTTTGTAGACTTATTTTGTTTTAAAAAATGTATAAACATCTGATTGTTTTCATTAAATATGCCATCAGTTTTCATTATTTAAACAATGAAACCAACATGTTCACTGCAACAAGCCAACAATCAAAATTTTGAAAGATTCACTATTTCAATGTATTTTGAATTGATTAAAACGCGGAGTAGGTAAACAAGTTACAGTGTAGTTCTTTTGATGGCAGAATTATTTATTGTGCATATTGGACTCATTTTTTTTATTTAATTTCTCTGCTTAGCCAGAATCGGAAACTTTTTTCAATTCGTGTCAGTTTTGAATTTGTACAAAAATCATTGAATAGTGGAAAGACAATGTTTTGTAACTGCACAAAGATGCTATTAACGAGTACGTAGAAATAAAAAATAACTATGCAAATATGCCTCGAACAAATATTAAAAAACGCGCTAAAATTTTGGAACAGGTTATTGAGCAAAATGTGAACACCTTTCGATCAAAATGTCTAATTTTTCGAACCAACAACACACCCGTTGTTATCGAATACCGTAGTGATGACTTGAGCATTGACTCAAGCAGACAAAAAGAATTTTCTGCAGTGTTGAAGACTAGTTAGGGAAGGCTCGTCTCTTATCGTTCAGTCCATTTACACCTGTCAAATGGTTTTAATTCTAAAATACCTCAGATGCTTTTATTTCCTGTGGTGACATTACCAAACTTAGGAGAGCACGGCTTTCCAGCTCCTCCTCCTGTGGCGATACATTTGCAGCTGCTGGAACGTTAATTGGAAGGCTTATATATTAATGCTTTTGCCTAGCTTTCTTTAGATATTCAATAGTATTTTTTTATCTCGTTTCAGCGTTTTTCTCTCATTTGGAGGATCTCGCTGGTGAACCTGTGACGCTAACATCGCGGATCGACGTAGTTTGTGCGTTTATTCTAACAGCAACGCGGTGGTTAATTGCATTGCACAAAGATAACTGGATCCGGCCTCGGTTGCCGCCTGCCACAGCGTCCGCGGTTTCAGGATCGAGCGGTGCTAGCGGATTGTCTCACCGATCCGGGTCACAGCTGCCGAGCAGACAATACCATCATTCCCAATCAGCAAATTTTACGTCTGACGCGTTTGGATGCATACCGGGTTTTGGTTGTAGTTCATCTCCGCATGTTGCAGCTACTTGTACCCATACTCATCCTCAGGCGAACGCGCACTCTCATCAAGCAAAATGATATAATCACAATGATACAGTCAGCATCGGGTCAGTCTCATGGTGATAGAGCGCATGATAGTAAGTAACCCAGATCGACGTAACGTTTTCTAGAGCAGCTGGAACTTGCCCCACTCCTCACATAAATGCTAGTTGACGTGCTAGTTTTGGAACATGTCTTTTTGCAAAATTTCTGCTCAAACGCGAGTGATATCGTTTTGCCTTTTTACTTTCAAACCGCGGAAAACGTTTTATACATAACTGGTTAGTTTTGAGTAAACTGGTGTAAATTATTGTATAACGTAAACAATTATAACAATAATCATAATTTATTATAACATTAGCAGATTATAGTAGCATATTGTTTGCTCTAAAATGCGGCAGGTATCGCAAATTGTGTTATATAATAATTGAAAGATGGATAAAATAGTAATGATTACTGTTGGTCAGTGGCGCTATTAGATGAAATGTTATGAAAATAATATAATTATTGTATATAATGAAATTAAACAAGTTATAATTTATTATTAATAATTAAATGTAATATATGAGTTCGTCGTTATCGGACAGTAGATAGACGTTTAAAGTAAAAAAATGGATTGGGTTAAAATATGCATTCATTCATCGATCGGTAACGGGTTTAAAAAAATGATAGACTTGTATAAGTTTGTGAGCTATTGATGGTGATAGTAATAAATTAAATTAGTTAGTCCTGTTGAATTATAATATCTACAGGCGACTAGTTGTGGTGGTGAAGTACAGTGTTCTTTTCAATAATTGAGTTATAGTAACGTAAATAAATTCGCGATGATTATATAATATATAATTTATAACATATTATGTAATAATTGTACATTGATACTATGTTACATTCAAAATTAAATACTCCAAAATCGCTGGAAGTTTAGTTCATCTTCGATCGTTTTCGTTTAACCCTTTAGTTCTTATACTAACGCATTTGTCATCGCGTATATTGCAACGCGATGCACTAATTGAGTCTGTCGTGCAGCGGGTGTTTGCGTGTGCGTTGTTTTTCGGCTCGCTTTACGAGGTTTCTTAAGGAGCCAAGCAACAGCTGCCAGATAGCATAGTGACTAGTGTACGAGGCTGGCGCCAAAACGGTCCAGGTTGAGTCCGCCGCAGGGGCAAAAGTTTGATAAAGTTTGTACGAAATGCGCATTAGTTTCAAAAGGAACGGGTTAAATGAGAATCGATCGTTAACGACGTCAAAAGCGGTAAAATGAAAAATGGCTCGAGTGCGACTAATCGAAATGTGATTTCGCGTCTAATTAACCGAATTTCATTTCATCGAACGAATGCGATATTGTTCGATTCCGTCTGTGTTCGATTTTGCGTGAGCATGTTACTCCTGATTGTGTTTTGATTCGTGTTTATATCTAAAATGGCGAAGTTGTTTTGGCATAAATAGTAATTGAACAGAATAATTTAATCAAGTGTAATAACGCTATACAAGAAGTTTATGAATATTGTGTAATAATAAGTTGTAAATTCCGATATGTAGCGTGTGTGTTAATTTTATTGCTTTCTTTTATGCCATTTATTATACCATCTGCTCCTCTTGTACATCATATGATATATGTATAGTTTAGATTTGTTAAAGTATACTGTTTGTAATGTAATACAACATCGTCGGAAATTATAATAATTATAGTTCAATCGACACTGACGGCTGGATTACGAATGGATAACTGAAATGGTAAAAGAATCTGTGCTGAAACGCTACCGCACAGCTACAACAGTACTTCGTCAAACGACTTTCACATATTCGAGATTTGCTAATGGCACTTTGCTCAGTGCTTGTTTTAAGTCTCTCATTCAAAATGAAATATTCATTTCTGGCGAGTAACTGTACTTTTGTATCAACAAACGTACTATGTTCGTTTATTACTACACGTTTCGGACCATTTTGAGTAAAGCGAAAAAACAGATTTTCAGTGAAATAGGGATTACGTGATAAACGTTTGTTTTACTAATCTATTATGCCAAATCCCCTAATCGCATACCCATACCGAAATATCCGATCGCGTAGAGTTTCCCCCTATAACATAGGGGAAATTGACGTGGGTCGCGTAGCATATAAACTTGAAGTTCAATAATTTATTGCGAGCCCAGGCTATATTTACGCCTACAAAGACAGTACTTTGTGCAGTCGCCCTACTTGAAGGACTAGACATGATACGCTACGTGTTTAAAACTTAACAGTATATAAAATATCTCGGTTGTAATGATAAAAATTTCGTGGATCAGTTATTTTTGCGGGTGATTGGTTTTCAGCTGTTGAAAGATCTGTAGCCTCCCGAACACACTTGTTTGTCAATATAAATAGCTATATTTTTCAGCTGACCGTAATTGGAATGATTACTCATATTTTGCAGTTCCAGTTACTTACGTCACTGTGTCACCTTTCGAACGAACATCAAACAGAAATCAGAAAGCAGAATGTATTTATTTATTCTCGAACACATTCTGAACAAACTTCGAACACTTGTCGAACATATTTGGAACAATATTTTGAATTTATCGAACTAACTTCGATGCCAACATCGAACGAACAGCACTCATTTCTGGCAACTACTGTACGGTTTCATACTACTACTGCACCATGCTAGGTTATATTGTTCGACTGTGACCCGACTTGTAATTTTCTGCGATATCACATGTCGAATTTCCTCCACTGTTCGACTTACGTAGTGCCTTTAGCAAAATGGACCATTTGAGGTTCGTTGCAACAGTCTATTACTACTAACTACTAATAAATGCTACATACCTTAGGTAGGGCATCTTTAAAATCACTATCCGGTAGGTCGAAGCCAGACATTTGTGTTACTTACATACATAAAGACAATGATGGCCTATGTAACTTGACATAGTATGGTATGACAAAAATTGAAAGAGTTAATAGTTGCGAGCTCAGGTTAAGTTTGGGCTTAAGTTCACGTTTAAGTGCAGAGAGGCAAAACATGTGATTATGTGAAGTGGTGAAAATTTACATTAGACGGAACTTGACATTATCTGTGTACGATAAGCGTAAAATATAGCCATACCGGATCGGATGGAATGTGACCACAGCCTAAGAGGCTATTGATACTACCAGCTGTGTGGATGCAAATGGTTTTTCACAGTCGAACGTAAGAAAAATTTATTAATTTGTCGTTAGTCGTGGGTAAACAGTATCATGACGTGATAATAATCACGTTTACGCAACATGTTTCTGTAAAGATGTGTCGACATAGTGCACATATTTCTGTGGATGTTCGGTATTATGTAACAGAGATGGAACCAGGTAATTTGAGATCACATATGTGACCCGATGATCACCCGGTGTCATCCAGAAGCCGAAAGCACTGTTTTTTGCACTGTACTCAACATAACAGCGTCTTTTGACTTCTTCTTTGTCTGCTCTGTTCTTCTGCAAATATATATTGGAAACTCAACTGCACGAAAACCAAGCTCTCTGACGATCATTATTTTATATTCGCAATAAGAATCCAACCAGAAGGGTTGAAGATTGGTAAACTGGTGTTATTCGACTGCTTTTGACACGTTCATGCCATGCAGCTTCAAAACAGGATTTCAAACCCTGAACAGCAGACGTGTTTTTAATGCCCGCTTAATATGTAAGTTCTTCCGAGTTGTTTACAACTCGGGCACGAGCGGCATCACATGATGACAAAACTACTTCCAGTACACATCCAAATGACTTACACTTAACTTGAACATCTACATACCTACTTTTGTCCAGAAGGATAGCTTTTAGCTAAGGCCTTACCGAAAACGCAGTTGTAACCTGTATGTAATAGCAGTGGACCATTTTCAAGTACCGTTTTTCGAATTATTATACATTGACCGTTTTGGTAACAGTCTTGTCATCACTACCGGGAACAGTTCATCGGGTCACCGTTGTTCGTTTTCTGTTATGTAATGTGTCTTGTTCATGTTATCAACAAGTCATGCTGGGTAGTTATAGTAGACGATTTAAGTATGAAATCTGTGATGAAAGTAGATTAATAAATTACAATTTGTTGTTGGCGTGTATTTCTTCCCAATTATTATTATTTTTATTACAATAATTGTTGTTATGTAATGTATGTTATATTATTGCGTTTGCCTTTGAACATGTCTTAGTGCCGTGATCGTGCGCTCCAAAACCCGTGTTATTAACATTCGGTGTAGGTGTAATAGAAACGGTGTTTGTGGAAGTATAATTTGCAATTGTTTGTAATTATTGGTTTATTATTTTTATCAATTTGGTACAATGGATGGATGGTATGGCACGCTTCATAGGCGTGAGGGAGGTTCGTAGAAAAAATGTGATTTATGGTTGAGGTTTTGGTTTAAAAATGTAATTAATGCTTAGTCATATATATCTATATTATGTGCAAAATTATAACAGAAAAAAATCAGTCAGTTCTTGATACAAAGTGAATCATTTCTAGTCAAGATTAAAAATTCTCCTCAGGAACGCTACAAAAACGTTTCGTGATTAATCGAATTTTTAGCTTCAAAAGTGGATTTTAGAAAAATAATATCATTCTTCATATCAACGGGGTGTTTTAACCGGTGGAAACAAAAAAATGACAGAGGAAACTGGGCCGGCAAAATTTTGCCAAAGGGGATGAGGGGGCGCGAACGGGAGGGCATCCGATTTGTTAGGAGGAACCATAAAATTAGAAAAATATCTATTTGGAGAGCTGAGAAAATGTGCGGCGAAATGAGAGGCTGCCGACTGAAGTACGGTCACAAGCATGGTGTCAGATTAGAAAGCCAGGTAGTTATGCATAAGTATTTGTCGCATTAGCGCAAAAAGATAGTATATACAGCAGAACCATAGTACCATTGTACAAGTATACTTAAACTCAACCCATACGCTTTTCCCAAAGTACGATAGTATTAAAGTGCCAGAAAGAGTGCATCTGCACTATGGCAATGTTAACAATTTTTGTAATATTATATATAGGTAAAGCATATTCGGGCGACAACAAATTTTGCCAAACTGTATTGCCGAAATACAAATCCATAGTACCCCATGGACGGTATAACGGATTAATCGATGATGCCCAAAACTTGTGTGTCCTACAGTGTCTGTAGGAGACGTCACGGGAGTTTGATTCGCCGTCGCTCAAGAGCTGTCGCTTCAACGTTGTTCCTGGAGAGGGTTTCCTTTTTGTACTACATTCACAGCTTTATAGAAAACAAAGACAACTTATAATGCTATTTTGTAGCAAACATTCAGATACCTAGTTGCACCTTTTGCGACTTTTGCTTATGTTTTCGCTATCGTCCGAATATCGTGTCGCGGATTTTAAGGTATCTGATCAATGCATGCTTTTTGGCATGGCACTGCACGCCCTGGGACCTCACTTTGCTTTATAAATGATATTGTGGGTTTCAATATATAATACTGTAATTTGTTGAATCTGTAAATATAAAGGTTTTCGAGGCTAGCAAAAATGAGTTTATGAGTGAAAAACGTATCTGTGGCTATGCAATACACGTCCCTTGCTCGCAGGGACACCGCTCGTTGCCTAATCATGGGTTGACCCACCATTAGTAAAAAGGTAATTCTTTGTATAAAATTGCCAAATTTTGAAATTGAAAGCCAGGGTTGCTTATATAATATGAACAAATAAACATGTGGCTCAAAATTGGCTTCTACTGAAAGACAGCAGGTGTGTCGCCGTTGTAATTAATCTACATATTGCAGTAAACTGAATCCGTTCAGAGCTGCGCTCATGTCCGGATGTGATGATTTGGTTGGGTGCGGCTGAGATTTTTTGTGCTCAACTGACCAGCAGACAACATTATAGACTTGTGGATGCCGATTTTTTGAATTCTGAGTGTATCAGTATACACAGTGTTTTATGTAACGAAGTAACCAACCGTAGCAGTAAATAGAAATTGATTTTAGTTTCAGAATATCAACCCGACCAGCCGAAACTAACCCAACCCGATAATCACCCGGTTACTGGCTATAAATAAATTGGGATTGTGACTCGTAACTAGGCTGTGTGAGTTCTCTGCCAGTATTTTATTGAACGCTGCCCAGTTGCACCTGAGGACGTTGCTCATGGCGTTTACACTTGCTGCTGCTTTGAGTATCTACCTTTTCAACGTGGGTAGCTCATTTTATTAATCAGTGCGCTTAGCCTTTACCAAATACTACCGATCCTTATCGGAAACTTGACTTCACCCGATAACTGTCTTTAGCAGCAAACCTAACCATGCAACTACACGATGCTTATTTCGTTATGCAAATAGAACGTTGTCTCATGCATATGTGTTGCTTTAATAACTGTGATCATACGACATTTTTGCTGCATTTTTTGTCTCATGGACTCATTTGATCCCTTATGATAAGCTAAACATAGAACACAAAGCAACCAACTGAAAAGCTTAAAGAAGGGTGCTCACCATGACCCCCTAAAGTTGAGGTGGGCCGTAAATTTAATATTCGAATTTCCTTTTTTCGAACTTTGGATATTGCTGGCTTGATGGATTTTGCTGATTTTTGGACATCCTACGTAAAAAATGGATATGGGCAACTTAGTGATTCGTCGCAAACGGGGATCAGAGTGATTGATGCAAAGAACAAATGTCCAAAATCATTGAGTATAAAATAAAAACAAATATGGTAATTAAGGGGACTAGAAGCCTGAAAACATGTTTATAGGGTAAATCTGGCACGCTGAAGTCTTTGCATTAACCGGGTTGATAGCATTTTTGGGACTTCTAATACTTATAACCAAGATTTTAGTATAATTGCTGAGGGTAACTGCGACCTGATTAAGCTGATATTGGTACCGGTCGTCTCAAGTCATGACTGCGGTTCCGATGGCATGTAAAATTATATATTTGCTGAAAAATAAAAAATTCAAATATTTTTGGCACCATTGGCAACCCTAAACAATTGAAATTTTTTTGTCTTGAATGTGCCGATATAGATATTTTCTGAATCAGCGCGACGAGTCAGTGTATTGATCAGTAAATCAGTCGTTGAAATTATTGTTTTACATTTCTGTGTACCTCTTTAAAATTTCAGAAAGGCAACGTCATTGAAGATGTATCAATCAGATTAAACAACTACATTTCAAATTTATAGGACCTTTATTGCATCTTACAAACGTCATTTTTACTAATACTTTGATGGATAAGACTAGTTACCGGTTGTGTTTAAAACTTACAGTTGCGATTACTAATATAGCTATATATTTTATCAGAAATATACACGTATCTGTATACACGATGTTTGTATATTAATTATGTTTGCAGTGCCGTACGTGACATGGTTAATGTTGAAAAAGATATATATACATATAATATTGACAGCTATTTTTGTGGTTTTGTTATGTCGCTTATTAGTATTATGGTAATGCCGAATAACAAGTAAGAATATATATATTTGAATTTGGTACACATTGTTGCTTAACGTGGGTTCGGTGTTGCATATACATTGCGAAACGTCGTATGAATGGAGATTATTTTGTGTTGTGTTTTTGAACGTCCACAGTCATTGGCTGCTTTGCTATATGGCGCTAAAGAAGGCCAACAAGTTCTTAATTACAGCTCAATGGCTTGAGTACATCACAGGGGCGCCGCTAGCTCTTCCAGAGTGGGGGTATGCCGGTCGTCTACAATTATTTTGTTATAACCCTAACAGTTAATTTTGTGGGGCGGTGGCTGCCCCCACAGCCGGCTCCACCACCTTTGCGATATTATTCCTCTACATTCTCCACAGCAATCAGTGCTCGGTTCCTGGCTCCGGGACGAGTTTGCTGCACATTCTATGATATGTACCAATTCATCCGATTACATATTTCGGGTTTCCGGAATGGGGTGGTGGGGCGGAACGAGCAGGAGCAAGCACCACCGGCGCCTCCGCTCACTGAAAAGCAACCCTTCAGTCAGTTATGAAACTCAGAAGCTTAGATTTATAAGTCGACGACGAAAAATTTAAAAATTCGATAACATTTATATAATTTAAAAATGAACCAAAATCCAGGGATGGTGGTGGTGCAGTGGATTTAAGCGGTTTTTGCGGTTTATGAGGCCGTTTTAGAAAAACAAAAATTTATTTACCTGCGACCACTCTTCGATTTCTTTCCCATTTTCGTCCGTGCCGCAGCGGAACACGAATTTGCTACCTTTTTTGGGAGGTATCGCCAAAACCCTGGAAAATATAAATGCTACTGTGTTATGCATCATATTTTCAGTCGTGCACAATTTTCACCAATATTTGACAAATTAACTCGAATTTAATACATATTCAAGTCAGGAAACGCTCGAATAGCTGCAACAGATAATAGTTCCAAGAATTGAGGATCAATGAAATGTATATTTATATTCATTCAACTTTTTGATACAAGGTATCAGCAGCCGGTAACTGCCAAAACATCGCATTTTTATTTAAATAATCAATGTGGTATTCGAATGGTGATCCAAATTTGTATCGACTTCGACATTTTGAAGTAAAGAGAAACTGAAAGCAATAAAGTTACGTAGATAAATTCAAGCTATATACCATGAGCGCAAATATGAAAGCTTAAAATGCTGATTATAATATTTTTAATTTTTGCTCGACCTTAATTTTTTTTGCAATTTAGCTTATATTTTTCGCGTGTGCGTGTGCGGAGCCTCAAGCAACGTTGGTCCAACACTTTATGAAGGTCATCAACCTATGATGTGCATCCCTTTTAAGTAGTGGCCTCCGCCGTAATCGCAAGAATTTACAAAAAGAATCAACTAAAACTAGTCGGTAGTGGAACTACATTTGTGAGCGGAGCTTGGGCTGTGGCATTACGAATGTACTTAATTTTGTGTTCTTCCCATAACTACATTGCAAAGGGCTTTATCATTGGTAAAAATATTATATTTGAATTCTTCAACCCAAAAAACCCTATATATAATGGTGTGATCGAAACGATTCTATTTCAATAAATAACAGAAATATTGCTAAATTCTCTATTTTAGCTGCATAAGCTTAACTAATTAGCTGATTACTAATTAACCACTCAAAATTTTTAAATCCCAAATATCAGGTCCACACTCTGACATGATATGCTTTCAAACAAAAAAGTTTTTAAAATCGGTTCAGTGGTTCTTGAGATCCATCGGACCGAACGAACGGACGGACATCGACTTTTTTGATCACAGACAGAAAATAAAAACGCTTCGCCTGGCTCCGCTCAATAATACAAGGATGCCCAACTACCGACTGCAGTTACCAAATACTATTATACTTGTATATAAGCACATAATTTCTTAATGCACATATATAATTATATTAAATTTATTTTTCCGAACAGCTTTAAGTTTCACATTCGAAAAGTAACATACTAGTCATCAAAAAGAAACCTATATTCTACCGTATACAACTGGGAATACGAACATACAAAATATATTTCGTGTTTTAGTAGAACACCAACTAAATTAAACAGAAAACGAATCTCTAATATGAAACGGTATACATATAATACAAATGAGTTTCATCAAATTTCGTATGTTCAACACATCTGATTTGATCTTTTAGTTTAGTTTTACATGGTTATTATAAAATTGGCACATAAACACGTGAATTTCCAATATTTATATTATGTTTTAAATTTGATTCACCGACGTTTGTACGAAAATTATTTACACAGTGTACAAATAGTTTCATAGTTCGCTCTATACAAATTATAATGCTCTTATATAATCATTTTTACTGTTAAAACTTTTTATTAACATAAGTGATATTGCTTAGCACTAGTTGGAAAAACAGCTTCACTTCACAACATCTGAAGATTAAAGTACTCAATTAATGAAAGTTTTTATTAGAGACCGCACCTGATGCAGTTTTAAGAGTCCAACCAACCATCCGTTTCTCAAGATATGTGCAGTGTAAACTATCCGGATACAGCAAAAAATGTCTAGATATATGTTCGCGTACCAGCATGTTTTGCGATGTACTTAGCACATGTATTACACGAGAAATCTCATTGATCAGAGCTGGGTTCACCAAAGTTTGCATTGGTATTGTCCATTTGGGGTCCATCGCTTGACGCGACGACCCGAGTCGAGCCTGTGACAAGACCCGAGCCGGGGGTGCTAGTGTATGTATTTTTTAACCCCGAAATGTCCATTTCTACCAAAACGGGAACAGCGAATATTGCGGTGCGTTGTGTTCAGTTTGTCGCGTAATGCTCTGTACTTTCGTTGTTATTCGCTCGCTTTGTGAGGTTCTTTAATTAATCGAGCAACAGCTTCTAGGTAGCTCAGTGATTTGCGTGCATTACGTGACAATCGATGTTTGATTCTAGGGCTTACTCCAGTTTGTCTAACATTGTACGATACGCACATTAATTCGGGCACGAAGTCAACATTTTATTTGATAGATTGCGCAGCATCAACCAACTAACGATTTGTGAGACAGGAACAGTTTTAATATTGTAGGTATATATGAATGGTCACCTTAAGTTTAGAAGTGCGTATCGTTCATTACCTGATTTCGCACTAAAATTGTTACAGAATGCTATTTGGGCAATTGAAATTCATAAAAACTGCTCTACTATTAAAATCTAGTCATTTTGCGGTCAACAATTCAGGGACCGAAATTTTCGAGATCTACAATTTGTCGAATTTGAATTTAGCGGTTTTGTTCGCAAACACGAAAAGCTTAAATATAGAATGAATATATTTATGACGTCACTATGACGTTAAATTTGTTCGAGAACGCTAAATAATCCATATACAAGCTGGGTATATATAAGGGAACCGGGTCACGGCAAAATGAAATTCGCGAAAATTCTGTTCGAGTACTAAGTATACTTTCTGACAGTTTAATTTGATTTTGCCAATGTTCGGTTTGCGAAAACCTGACCGGAATTCAGCCTTTATTTCGTAATAAGGGTTTGCGATTAGATATTGATTATCTAGAGATGTGTCGACCGTCCCCATACCTCCCAATTGTGGGTCCTCCGGGGCTATGGGGGCCTCGCGACTGAACTTTTTGTGCATTTAAAATTTTAGTCGTTGCGGCGAGTGGGGCCGTGAAGGGGGGGGGCGGGAGAATGCAAGGCTTCGTGGGGCGATGCGAGGTTTTCGGAAGGTGTGGACTCATTCGGGGAGCGTAGTAGTGTGCGTGACCTCGGGATCCACCACTGATGGGACCTAGCGCATGGTTTTCGGTGAGGGGTGCAGAATTTCTAGGCACGGCCGTGCGTACACTGTAAGAATTTTGCCCATTAAAGTCATTGGTTGTGCAGTAAGCAGTTGTTAAACGTGCAAACCGCTAATATGTAGTATAAATATAAATAGCTAACCTAATATGCTTGAAAAGTGGACGTTCTACTATAAATTAGTAAAAGCGAAATAAACGGCAAGTAAAGGCCCCATGTTCAGATATCATTCCGATACCATCACTGAACTGATTTGTGGTCAAATGCATGATGCAATGGATACGACCAAATTCTACGCATAGCATAATATATACACTGTGTATGTAATTTTCCACACCACCAGGGACGCAGACGTGGGCCTTGCTCCGCCCCTTAGCTCTTGGTAGTAGAATGAACCCCAATCCACGACTCCCAATCTATTGGTAGCAGGAAGTAAGTTATGAACAACGGTTATGTTTCAAACGTCCATGGCTACGCGTTTCCACATCGCATCATCTGATTTGGATCTGATAAAATTGTGGGCTATTTTCCTATAGTGGCACTACCTGACATTTGTTAATTTTATGGATACAGTGGTAATTTTGCTACCAGTCTACACAGCTCGACATTGCGATTCAAAAATTTTTCATACCGACAGTAAGGGAATTTTTCATTTGTCCCTTTGGTAGTGAAATTTTTCGAAAAAACCTAGCAAAATGGATATTTACAACTGCGTTAGTGACTTGAATCCAAAGTTGCCGGAATCAGCAGAATTTATCCATAAAGGGATTTTTTTCTGAACCGCATCCTCAATCTGGGTTGAGTCGTGCCAAAATTGTCGGTAACGTATTTTGGACGGTGGCTAACCCTAAAAAGACTGCGTCGCAGATCATGTAAGATGCAATCCTGTAGAATAAGCATGCTAATCGGATTGGACTGGACGCAATATGAATACATCCTACGTAACGGTTGAACGCGGTCATATCGCAAAAGTCACGTCTGGAATACTCTTAAAAACATTTTTAAATTGCTGTCCGTATTTTGTCATTTCGAATTTGTCGTACACACGTTTGTATACATACATACATATGTTTTTGCCATTTTGCTGATAGTGTACTGCTGTGCGTCACAATAAAAAAAGCTAAACAGTCGCACTTTCTATACAAAAGCAATTTATGTCATCCATGCCGATCAGTGTGTCGTTTTATTGTCATTGTGATACTTAACTGCAAGTTATATATATTTTTATGTGTATATTATGTGTAATTATGATTGAAATATATATTTAAAAACAATTTTCCGTGCTTCGCAGTCTGTCTAAATTTTTTGTTTAGTTGGTTACACCCTGAAAAGGATAAGTTGAATATATACGATTATGGTGTAGATTAAATGTATTGCGCAAAGTTTGTGGAATTTATTGCATGATACAGTCAGTGTCATGTAGCATATTCGGCGAAATGCCAGTTGAAAATAAAAACGTTCTGCATGATATTTTGGAGAGCGTATAATGTAGTCATAGATATACCTAAAAGTTTCGTTATTGGTATGATAGTCCAATAGAGCATATATCGAGCAATAATGTGGGATTCACGTTATAATGTCCCCACCACTTGGAACTTATTTATCCCACACAGTGGCAGGCACACCCTAGACTACAGGGTGTCTTAGACACCCCTGTTTTTAAATAAAGTTTCAAATAAATTTCAAACAAAGCTAGCTAATAGTTTGGATTATTTCAGACGGTGTCAATGAACCGTCGCTGCTTTTTCGTTTTACTGAGGGTTTCCGCCACCCCGTGAAGTCATTTTACATAGGGCCTGCAGGATACCCTAGAAACACCGCATTAGCAAGCATAAAACACCGAAATACTACATTGCCAAAATGAGGTATCTAGGGGTGTGCCCGACACCCTCATATTTTGTTATATGGTGTGGGTGTCACCGTCTTTACGGTATAGTCTACACTACAGGGGGACAAAAGTTCCAACTGTTGAGGACATTATAACGTGAATCCCGCATAATCCGATTTGGAATAGAGTCCTCAGTTAAGACTACTGTAATTTCATATAATTATGTAATGCATCATTCCTTTAGGTGCAATAAAGCTCGATTGCTCTTTGTTAAAGCAGTTTTATGATTTTAAAACCGATGCCCGAAATAAACCGCGTTTTTCTTATGTACGTGGTCATGATTTGTTAGCAAGATCACGGCGTTGCCGTTTTACGAATTTAGATAGCAGTTTACACTTTTACCGCGTTCGTCTGAAACGCGTTTTTGTCAACAACGGATATTAGCATTAAGTCTTGCCCAACAGCAGGTTATGTTGTACTAAGCCTTAAGTTGGAGGAATACCGATATAACGTTTGGCCCCAGAACGCTATTATGTGTATTATTAAGACACCATTGGCAGCAGAGCCCAATTTCGCCAAAACTTCATGTAGATGAGACCTGAAATTTTGTTTATTATCGTTCATTACTAGTTTTGTAATCGGTCGTGGATCGTAATTACTAGGATCGATCGTAATTAGTTAACCCTTCAACAAGTCTGTCTGATTATGGTGGCGTTATGTGATTTTTGAAGAGACCTCTAAAACAGTTTTAAATTAGTCCAAGTTTCTAAAAGACCCCGGTGGAGCTTGATTTGGGCACAAAATTATTTTTGTTAAAAGTTAATAAAATAATTCCATATATAATCGTGTTATTGTCGTCATCTCGCTCCATCAGTATGCCGGGTGAAAACGTTATGGTGATTTCGGCAAAAAAATACCTTTAAACGGAACTTGATTGGTCAGTATTGAAGGATATTACTTGGTCTGGGAGCTGTAACAAGCCGGGCCAATCATGCATACAAAGTGCGTAGGGACGAAATTTATTAGACTTAAATCTTGGATTGCGAGCTGATGGGTGCTCGGATGGAACTCTGGGGATCGGTCAGATTATTCAATCAAAAATTACGTCTCGATTTTTTTTCGATTTCGCGTCCCGACAAGACCAATCAATCCCAGTGTCCACCAGCCGTAAAATTTGGTAATAATCTTCTTATATGCTAAGTATTGAATGTTATCTATATATTTGGACGTATGAACGTCGCCCCGGAATAATCTAAATAGGGCATAATATTTAAGAAATCAACGGAAATAAAAGAGCTATCTCTGCTTTAAAAGTTTCGAGATTAAGTTACCTCCCAGGGTAGCGGGTGATAAAAGGTATTCAAAATAGGTCCCAGGGATTCCAAAAATTGCTGCTGGGTCCGCCACACTTATGCACCGTTCACATTAAGCTGCGTGCGTCGGCTAGAGAGGCACCAATATCAAACTTTAGCGGGTACCAATATCAAGCTGGACTAGTGCCAATAGTCAGCTAGAGTGGGGCATCAATATCAAACTGGAGGGGCGCAATATCAAACTTTAGCGGGTACCAATATCAAGCTGGAGGGGGACCAATAACCAGCTGGAGTGGGCATCAATACCAAACTGGAGTGGCCACCAGTATCAAACTTTAACGGGTACCAATATCAAGCTGAAGAGGAGTCAATAGCCAGCTGGAGTGGGCCCTCAATATCAAACTTTAACGGGTACCAATATCCATCGCACCACTTATGTCAAATGTAGATACTGTCAAGACAATTGCACAAAAATTGCTCATGGTGCCATGACAATAACACCAAATTGATGATATCAGCAAGACAACCACTCAAAATTGTAGCTACTGCCACGGCAGTTATACCATTTGCGGCTTATGTCACTACATTAATTCTAAGTTGTAAACATCGTCGCTAACATGTCACTAGATTGCAGGTACTGGCACGACAGTTGCACAATTTTGTAGATAGTGCTCTGCCAGCAACTGCAATCAGCGAGGAACTGTCAAGTAACCCTCAGCTATTTTGTGCAATTGTCATGACACCTTCCAAAGAGTGTGTAGTCGACGCACGCAGCTTAATGTGAACGGTGCATTACTAATACCTCCTTAAATGCCCCACTTTAAGCATAAAACGTCCCATTTATAAGCGCCCAACTAATACTTCCATAATCCCAATTTTTTGGGCTCCATACCACTATCTGGTCCTTAACTATCTGTTGGATCTATCTCCAGGACCGTCCTTCCCGTGGTTAAATAAGGGATTCGGATAATCCCGCGGTTACATATAAATCTTCCGTCTGGGGCGTACAAACTGACCTCTACTAAGTCAACCATAGGGATAATATAGAAATTTTCATTTTCGCGACTCGCCAAAGAGAAAGGCTATATATAGAGGCAGCACCATTTAGCTCGTATGTGCTCAGGTTTCAGGTATGAAGCGATGCACCTTGTTCTGTGCACTATGCCTTATTGTTTTACAGAGCCATGTGCGTGTATGAATATTTGAAAATTTAGAAGTTTAAATTTAGCTGTTTTTGGGTACCGAAGGGGTTAAAATAAAGGCAGAGATAAACAGAATGTATATAAAAGCGGTCTTACAATGCATCATGGACAACTCGGATAAAATTGTCAAGCAAGGCGGTTGTCGCCCTGTTACACGTTCTCTGCTCGTAGTTACTTAGCTATTTAGCTCGGCTTTCCATTTTTTACTTTTTGTCCCTTTGGCGTTTTGATGGCGGCTTCAATTTTCTTGCGGCATGGGGGAAGGACGGCTCCAGTTTCGCTCCTTGCAGATCGAAATTCGAAAAAGTAAGAAGCCCTTGAGCTTTTAAACTGGTTTTTATTTTGGATTGCAATGCTGACTGGTTCCCCCAGCCTTCTCGATGATCCCTTGAATGTTGGGCTAATCGACAGGGTCGTGTATTGCTGTGCTTTCATTTTCAACTGTGGGCATAGTCTTTTTGTGCCAAAATCATGTAACCACTCTATAAGCGATCATGGAAGTGCTAAAATGGCCATCGTACCCAAAATGAGGGTTATACAGCAAATAAATTTTGGGCTAAATTTTACTGCGTGAGTTGGAGGGATATTTTATTTTGGTATCCTCGACATTTCAATAATACCCAACTTTGCATACCCAACGCTAGTTCGTTCTGGGTGGTGCTCGCGTGGCAAATGAGATGACGGCATGGGCTTCAATATTGTTACAGAAACCCACTGGATAAAAATGTATAGGATCCGCGAATATTTATACAAATTGCGCTGAGATATCAGCGTGATCGTATCCATATGGAAGTAAGTACCTGTATTTCTTCAAGGGGTTTTATTTTGGATTTCGATGGAGACGAGATTCGTTCTTCATGCAGTCGGAAGTTCCCCATATCTCTCGATTTGGTTGCGTGCATATCAGGGCCAGGCATATATTGTAAAATTAACAGAACAAAGCTAGCATCGAGTACCACTATTATCGTCTATTTAAATATAAATAAGATCGAATATGGAGTGAATCGTGAGTATTGCCGGATCTTTAAGACACTGGCTCCGTATTGTAAAATTAACAGAACAAAGCTAGCATCGAGTACCACTATTATCGTCTATTTAAATATAAATAAGATCGAATACGGAGTGAATCGTGAGTATTGCCGGATCTTTAAGACACTGGCTCCGTATTGTAAAATTAACAGAACAAAGCTAGCATCGAGTACCACTATTATCGTCTATTTAAATATAAATAAGATCGAATATGGAGTGAATCGTGAGTACTGCCGGATCTTTAAGACACTGGCTCCGTATTGTAAAATTAACAAAACAAAGCTAGCATCGAGTACCACTATTATCGTCTATTTAAATATAAATAAGATCGAATATGGAGTGAATCGTGAGTATTGCCGGATCTTTAAGACACTGGCTCCGTATTGTAAAATTAACAGAACAAAGCTAGCATCGAGTACCACTATTATCGTCTATTTAAATATAAATGAGATCGAATATGGAGTGAATCGTGAGTATTGCCGGATCTTTAAGACACTGGCTCCGTATTGTAAAATTAACAGAACAAAGCTAGCATCGAGTACCACTATTATCGTCTATTTAAATATAAATAAGATCGAATATGGAGTGAATCGTGAGTATTGCCGGATCTTTAAGACACTGGCTCCGGTAAGACACTGGCTATATTTAAATCCATTTTTCAAGCCAAGATGAGGTGCTTTTAGAGATAACGTGTTCTTGAATTAAATCAAAATTCATTGTAACGTCCGGACTTAAGCCACACTAAGTTGCCTCATGTTACGACTCAGTTTTCGTCTATCTTCCTGTCCCGACAAAAAGAGGACGCTTTCAGTCAGGGTCTTGTTTGGTGGGAGCCTGAGCATCGGTGACCCAAAATCCTTCGAGTGATTCGTATCTCGCTATTTAATGTTTATTCGGGATGCCTATGTTTTTTGGGCACCCCTTTTGGCATGTTTTGGCTATGGAATTTCGCACATGGTGAGAGTCCTAGAAGGAATGCATTTCTAATTCTTGTCTCTGCAAACTCATATAAAACTACCCTTCCCCCTCACATTCGATAATAAAGCTGACCACCGTAGGCCCCTAGGTCAGTTCTTTTTGTCGCAGGCAAGCATGGCAGACTAAGTACCTGATCCAAAACCTAGTCTACGTGTGATTGACAGAGACGTGGTTTGCGCCTCCCCAACCCTTAAATTTGCGAAAAGACGGTGCGTACGTTAGGAACAAGTAGTGTTGGCTGGCAAACGATCTGGCTTATTTCGTGAATGTTCTATGATAAGGAATTCGGCCCAATGTTCCTTTAGGGGTCGGACGTTACAACGTTAGAAAAAAGAACAGTTCAGAGCGGGGGTTCGGGGGCGGCAGCCCCCCGACTTAGGCTTAGGCTTAGTACATGGGTCATTTAGAAACCTTAGCTTAGGCTTAGACTAAGGCTAAGGCTTAGTATGTCGAGAACGGCATAGCATGCATTTCATTTCTGCCCCTAAAGGTTACATTGGCCGGGAATTCAAACTACCATATAGAGTGTCAGAGAACGAATACATGAACAACTTTGGGCACGTCCCAGCTAAGTTTCGGAAAGTTCGCCAGCTTTGGCCTGTTTCGAAAGTGTTGACATATAATGCAATGACGTTAGTGAAATTCCCTGTACTGTTCCTGGCTCTGATTTCAATGAAAAGGATGGCAGCATTGAATTAGCGTAAACCACCGATGCGCACTTTATCGTTCTACAACCGCTGCATGTTTAATCCGAAGCAACTGCTTAACCCAGATGCTGCCGAAGAGAATGTGTAACCTACCGCTTAGCAGTTGTTTAATAATGAATATTCTGAATTTAGAGCCGTAACAACAACGTTATGAAAAAATTTTAATATCCGTTTCCTAGCCATTTAACCAATCCTAATAAAATAAAACTTTTTGAGCATTCCAATGACTATGAGAAACTGTCTACTAGCTCAAGTGGAAGGATACATGAAAGTCATAACCGCGCTTGGCGTGATTGACAACGAGCCGAATGCAAAGTGCATAAGTCACACGATGTGGCCTGGAAAAAGAGAGCAGTGTGGCAAGATTGCAGCGAATGCTCTTTCTGGCTACATAGTGATTGTTCCGCTAGAACATTAAAAAAGTTCTGCATTAGATAGCATTGGGTAATCATAGACAAAAGTCTTAAATTTAAACCTCATATTGATTATATAGTTAGTCGTGCATATCGTATAATAAATATGTTATTTCGATGGTTTGTAAATTGTAATTCTAATGCACTATTATTATGCTATATAGTAAACCCGTGTAATGCCGACAGTTTGACCCTCCCATACAGTAATACATGTAGCCAATTCTGTGTAAACCCGACAATAGTCCGGCCAAACTCGACATTTCCAGGTAAACTCGACCGCATATTTCCAGCTGTTAAAAATCATAGTTATATAGAAATAGTTGCTGAAAGACTTAATACAGACTACATTACGGGTTTCCAACTCAAAAATTTATCTAAGCAAATTTATAACGTCAGTATCAATTTTATACTGCTCGTGCAACTGAATTTTGAGGAACCTGAACACAAGCGATACCAATTGAAAAACCTTTAATGAAAAAAATATGAAATGATGCACAAATAATAAATTCTCAAAATTATGCAACAAAATATGAAATGATGTACAAATAATAAATTGTCAAAAATGCGCAACATGAACATTCTTTCAACTCTAGTTTCTATGCCTGCGATCGATGACTTCACAGAAAGTATTGGTTGTATGGGAAGGAGCAGCAGAAACTCAGATTGGCCGACATAAAATATCACTCTTGTAAAATAAACGAAAATCACCTCAACGAGTTCTAACAAAACACATTGGCAGGCTTACGTGACAACCGGGACAATACAATAATAAATTGTCAAAAATGTGCAACATGAACATTCTTTAAACTCTAGTTTCTATATTGGTTGTATGGGAAGGAGCAGCATAAACTCAGATTGGCCGACATAAAATATCGCTCTTGTAAAATAAACGAAAATCACCTCAACGAGTTCTAACAAAACACATTGGCAGGCTTACGTGGCAACCGGAACAATATAATAATAAATTGTCAAAAATCTGCAACATGAACATTCTTTAAACTCTAGTTTCTATATTGGTTGTATGGGAAGGAGCAGCATAAACTCAGATTGGCCGACATAAAATATCGCTCTTGTAAAATAAACGAAAATCACCTCAACGAGTTCTAACAAAACAAATCGGCAGGCTTACGTGGCAAGCGGAACAATATAATAATAAATTGTCACAAATGTGCAACATGAACATTCTTTAAACTCTAGTTTCTATGCCTGCGACCGATGGCTTCTCAGAAAGTATTGGCTGTATGGGAAGGAGCAGCAGAAACTCAGATTGGCCGACATAAAATATCACTCTTGTAAAATAAACGAAAATCACCTCAACGAGTTCTAACAAAACACATCGGCAGGCTTACGTGGCAACCGGAACAATATAATAATAAATTGTCAAAAATGTGCAACATGAACATTCTTTAAACTCTAGTTTCTATGCCTGCGACCGATGACTTCTCAGAAAGTATTGGTTGTATAGGAAGGAGCAGCAGAAACTCAGATTGGTCGACATAAAATATCACTTGTAAAATAAACGAAAATCACCTCAACGAGTTCTAACAAAACTCATATGGCACGCTTATGTGGCAACCGAAACAATATACTAATGCAACAGCTCCACCGCTAGTTCAGTTATGTGCACTATTCCAGCCATCCAAACACGAAAATGTATAGGTAAAAAAGCAAATTAAGAGTAATTAAAATTGTTTTTCCATGGTTAGATATGTTTCAAATTTGCATTAATTCAGTGTTTTTAAAACAATGCAACGTCTTTTGAGAACAAAATATCCTTACGCCAGAGACAAATCAGCAATTTCCTTCGCATAGACTTCACTACACGTAATGCAGGCAAATCCCCCTGATGTAAACTTTGTGCCACACTTGGCATGGCACCATTTGTGACAACCATTACATTGGTACCAGTCACCCACAGATTTACCGTACCTATAATTGCATATAGGACACCACCACTCTGTATTTAAAGTTTTGAGCACCGTTTCTATTTGCTGGGGTAACCATTGCTGAACTTTAATGCGACTTTGAGCCCATGATACATTTGTTTTGCGTTTTGGTGCAGTTTGTTTCGGTTTCGACAAAGTCAGTTTGCGGTTAACACTATAGCCGTAATTTCTGGACTTTTTTGGAAAAACTGCAGGCGGCAAACCACTACGTCCACGATCAGGAGTTACATTTTTTACACGAGCCATTTAAAGCTAAAACGTGAAACTAGATCGTACATATCAAATAAATTTACCAGCAATGGCGTAGCCAACGTGGAAACACAGCGTTATCATTTTTACCGGAATGCGATCCCTTAGACTGCATTTTTAAGTTAAGCCGATATTTTACTCTTAAATCGTAATATACCGGTTGCTGGTTTGACAAATGCCATGCGTATTAGCGTCTACGGACATTTTTGATAAAAAGGGAAGCGACTGCCGAAATCTTTCAAAAGGGGTATTTGTTTAGAAATTTTGTCGTTTCAGCAGTCAAGTGCGCATGACAACAATATGGGTCGTTCCAGAACATGACTAGTGTGGAAACCTGGTTTAAGGCTTATGCCTAAGATTTAGAGATTAACATTGCTACAGTTATTTTCGGCACCATAACAACATTTAAACAAATTCAGCGGTTCAAACTTAGAGTTGCTTCCATGTCAGTGTCCGGGTGTTCCGTGTATTTTTGGCACAACTGTAGGTTTCGGGTTCAATTATTTTACTTTGAAAATCCGGGTCCAGCTCTGAATTTTTAAAAGCTACAACTGTAGTTCAAACATGTGTATAAAGTACAGCTAACAGCCAGTTGGGCATTTGTGCTGTGATGTTATAATTATGCCTGAACATTTTATGTTAAAATTGAATCACAGCCAAATCCACATGTTAGATATCTCGATTTCGTTCATGAATTACCTGTGAAACGTCAATGAAACTCGCAATTGTACTCACACTTTAATTGGAAAATTTAAAAGCATGTTATCAAGCATGAAATTTCGAAGGTAGCGACGATGCGGTCCGTTTTGTTATCAAAATCTATGTTTCTGATGGTATTATGACTATCTTATGTACGTTAGACTGATTCATCTGCTCAACAGATCACTTAATATGTATTGTCGACATTACCCTGAAATGTCAACATTACCCAGATAAAGTGTCGGGAATAGCCGGAGCACATCAAAATTCAAAGGTTTTGCAAAAACCCTAGTATTGATATACTTGTTCCCATTACAGGAAATAAAGTTACATATTCAACAAATCTGTGAAAAAAATTTCAACATTTCTCAAGGTAACAGCAAAATCTAGGTCGACAAACTTAACCTTTTAAACAAAGTAACTAGTCAGAAATTCCGGGTATTCTCGACAATAGTAGTTTTGTACATAAAACTGAACTAAAAAGTTATAAAATACATAATTTGTCTGCACGGGCATACAGTCGGCAGCAGTAGCTATGTTACGATATAAAAATATATAAAAATTATTTATTTTTGAGCAAGAAATACGCGTTCAAGTTTCAAGTTGTCGAGATTACCCGGATGTCGGGATTACCCGTGTTTACTATAAATCGTATGTACGTCCTATTTTGGACTACTGCTCACCAGTTTGGTCTCCGAGATTACTCTGCGATATAGATAAAATTGAAAGAGTTCAAAGATATTTCACTTGTAGGCTTTGTCTCCGCACTCATTTAGGTATAGCGATGTCGTATAAAGAACGCATTGCGTTACTAAATCTAGAACCTCTTGAACTTCGACGACTCAAAACTGATCTAGTCATGGTCTTTCGGTGTATCAATTCTAAAGTAAATGCTTGTCACGATATGTTCACTGTCTCTCATAATACGATGACCCGCGGTAACTCAAAAAAGTTGTTAAAGAAACCTTTCAAATCCGATATTTTCAAACATAACTTTGCTGTAAGAACAATTGATGCATGGAATCACTTACCTAATAATCAGGTAGAAAATTCCGATTCTTTTAAACATCTGCTTGATACAGCGACTTCGGTCGTTTTCTGCACTACGCAAGGAATTTAGGTTAGATGTAAGTTTGGACTTGTCCCTATCTAACTGTTTTTTATTGAAATTTTGAGTACATATAAAGAAATATTTTTATTGCATTTTATCCTCACTTTACCAACATGTCATATTATAAACGTATGTTGTATTTGAAATATTCAATAAATTGTGCATTGTTCATTACTGAAGTTCAGCTGAACGCTGGAATGATAGCTGGCGGTTTTTGTGTAACAGACTGGATTTAACAACTTTTCTGACATGCCATATGTAACGTTATTTTCATATATACATTCAGTCGTTAAATTTCCGTCGGTATAGGCTGATATTTTCCCTTGTTGTTTACTGACTTGCTCGTACGCTTATTGTACACATTAATTTAGCACACATACTGTAACACCCCGATATTTTCAGGGGATTTTTAACAAAATAAATGAGCTAGGAAAAATATCTAAAATTAGGGTCAAAATGGGGGCAACTTAACGGGATGGGCGAACGGGTGCTGGTGGAGCGTGATCCGAACAGTGTGCAATATATATGTTTGATGTTAATAAACAATACATATTACCGTTGTTATAATGACTTGTAATTATTACGGTGATCACGCTCCACCAGACTGGCATGCGCAGGCACGACTACTTTCGCACGGGAATCGGCTAACTCAATTTGCAGGTATCCGGTCGGCCCCAAATGAATTAAATGATATCATATGTATTGCTATAATAATGCATTGTGGAGAAAGCGGCTGCGCGCTCGGATGGGCCGGGGACAACGGGGCCGAAACTTCCGCGATTTTGCTTTCGATCTGATTGATTCGGTGCCCTACGGCCAATCCCGGTGCGCTCGCGCTCCCATGTTAAGTTATGTAATAATGATGTTGTTGATAATGATTGGTGTATTATAAAAGGTATTTTGTACTGCATGTCCGGACAGGTCGGGATGTTACGCGGAATCTTTAGCCAAACTTCAAACAGGGGAGTTTTGTTGCAATTCGGATTTCGAGGACCTGTCCTGGCATGTAGCTGTGGCATAACTGAATCATGGATTGAAGTGAGAAATCAAATTGACGGGAAAGAAAAGTAACGAAATTTATCTGAAACGTCATTTTCATAGGGTTTATTTAAAAGCAAAATTTTAATAGTATCTGACACTTAAGGTAAGGTAGGCTTAGCACGTTATCAATATGGTCCCCCAAGGCTTCAAAATTTTGCGTTCGGGTTAACTTATTCCCCACCAGTAAATACTTAGGGACCCTAAGTAGGCGTTAAACACTCAATTTCTAAAGCGCCAAATCTCTACTAAATTAACCAAAACTTCCCGGGTTTTTGAGCTCTACACCTGTACGGGGTCTTACCCTAACTATTCCATGGAAAATTGGGGCCGCCTAGCCCCACCGGTCCGCGCAAGACCCTAATAACCCCCTTAATGCACCAAATTTTGTTAGTTTTAGCACACAAAACTGCCTCTAACAGGCCACCTATTTGTTTTACGTTGAAAATTCCATTTCTACCAGTAGGCGACCAGCCAGGGCGCAAATCTGATCCCGCCCCTGGCCGCCTACGATCCCTAGTTAATCTGAAAATCCAAATAAGCTAAAATTTTATAATAAGATTTAAGCGCCCTAGGCGCTGGTATATTATAGCTCACAGAAAACATCGCGCCTAACAGCGCGAGGTTTAGGTTGTTTTTATGCTCGCAGGATTGGTCGACATCAAAGGGGCACTCGGTAGTCGCCTAACAGATAATGTTGTTTTGACCGGCTGAAGCAAATTTTGTTGTGCACTGTAGTTTTCTTCTTATTCTTGTGTTGTCGCTTAACATATAATAGGCCTATAATGGCTCAGAGTTTTATATGCATCAGAGTTGTACCATTTATAATAATGTTTTCGAATTTTCAAAAATTTTAGATGCAAGGACCAAGGAAAACGAAATGAGGGGGCAAACCAAGTATGAAAAGGAAAGGCCCGACGCAGCGTCGGGACCAGTCGAGAATTTTGTATTTGACGGTTGTCGCCGGCTTATGCGGGATTCACGTTATAATGTCCCCACCACTTGGAACTTATGTACCCCACACAGTGGCAGGCACACCCTAGACTACAGGGTGTCTTAGACACCCTGTGCTTTTAAATAAAGTTTCAAATAAATTTCAAACAAAGCTAGCTAATAGTTTGGCTTATTTCAGACGGTGTCAATGAACCGTCGTTGCTTTTTCGTTTTGCTGAGGGTTTCCGCCACCCCGTGGGGTCATTTTACATAGGGCCTACAGGATACCCTACAAACACCGCATAGGCAAGCATAAAACACCGAAATACTACATTGCCAAAATGAGGTATCTAGGGGTGTGCCCGACACCCTCATATTTTGTTATATGGTGTGGGTATCAACGTCACCGTCTTTACGGTACAGTCTACACTACAGGGGGACAAAAGTTCCAAATGTTGGGGACATTATAACGTGAATCCCGCATTAAGCAGTTCGTTGTTTTGGTTATTTTCCGAGTTTTTCTTTTGGCTTTTCTACTGTGTTTTGATTTTGACTTTCCCAGGAGTGGCTCTCGCTGTGTAGACTCAGTGCAGAGTCCCTCCTGGTGATCTTTCTCTCATTCTCAAATCTTATCGGTAAGGGCTGCCCTTGCGGGTGCTGGAGCGTCCGACGGATGTTTCGCGCATCCGTTAGTGCGAGCCCCGACAAAATGTAAGAAATCGTGTTCAAATTGATCACAAAGCTTTCGCTTCTCGACAGATTCCACGCTTGCTGAGTCGTGGTTTTTGTTAGAGACTCGGTGGGCGAAATAATGTGGCTAAGTGATGTGAATAGCAAACGGGGCGTAAAGAGCACACACGGGGAAGGGTGAAGGACATAGGGACACGGGAGGGGTAAGGCGATAAATGAATTGGGATGACCTGGAGGCAGCCAAGCGCGCACGCTATTAGTTGGGGTAAGCAAACATAATCAACAAATTCCCGTTTAAACTTGGAATTGTATTCCCTGATATTTCTCATTCGTTTCGATCGCCCGATATGAAACCAGTTTGCCGCGTTGTGTAGACACGGCGGGAAACCTTGTCGATTTTCCATGCCTGATCGCCCCTTTTTCTTCTTTTACATTAGAGGCTAAAGCATGTGTTTTAAGCTTATAATACGGTTCGATTCGTACTCTTGGTCAGTAAACCGAGGGTGGCTCCAGGTCAGTCGAGTGAAAGACCCATCAGCTGGAGAACAGAAGGAGCGTACTACTCAAGACGGACGTAGTCATTTGCAGGCAGGGACACAAGGTCATACAGGAAATTTGAAGAACGGAACCCCTGACGCCAACCACGAAATTCGAGCTCATGCCCTGAGCGTTTTGCTTGTATCCAGTAAATTCAACTCGTTAACCTCCAAACCCAGATGGGTCTCATGCCGTGAGGAAACGGTAGAATACCCCGTCACGATTTTCAACAATCAATAACTATCGTCGGGTCGATGCGGCTGCTCCAACGGGAGAGACGTGTCACGACCTTTCGTGCGTTATGTCCCCTGTTTTTACTGTTTCAGCGAAATGGGGTTTCCGAAGCGTTTCAACCGTAAACTTTGGTAGTTTTCCTATTTATTTTGAAATCAAGCTATTTTCGGTTGATGGGCGCGGCAGCAATCGTGCCGGGTCGGTGCTTGCAAATGACTGCTGCGGGCCCGAACGCGGAATGGAAATGCCTGGAGAGGCGATACGTCAGAATGCGGAGCAAACTGGAGTCAGCTGCGACGCGTCAATTTGTTCTAAGGGTAAACTAATTTATTCGAGACCGCACCCTTAGTCGAGTCATTTCCCTGAGGAGATCTGTATACAAAGAATCTTCCCAAGCGTAAACAAAATCATTAGACGCGGTAGGGGCTCTCCTTGGTACAATTTTAGTGGCAAAAGCAAAAGGTCTAAAATTCTAGGAGGACAAACAACGTCGTCCTGTACTAGGGAGACGCGGCATTGCCTCCCCATTTTTAACAAAGAACCGCGTTTTCCATCCGACCCCGACGTAAGCAGACTTTTCGACTATAAACCGTCATTGCAGGAGGTCCGCAGCTGACATCCAGACTCAGTGAAACGATCCCAACCTAAAAGGAATGTGGAGTAAAAGGGTTCAGCACAAGGATGTGCTAAATAACGGTAACCCTGTGTGTGTTTGCAAGCGCAGTAATGAAGTGACTAGTAAGGAAATGATCGTTGGTATATTGTCAAGAGGTCAACCCATGTACCAAAGGGCATAAAATTGTAGGGCGCGCCAAGCTGATTCTTCATGTCCCATATCGTAGGTTCACGTCGATAGGAATTCACATCGCCGGTTCCATACAAAAAGGGTACACTGCGAGGTATCCACTTTCGTAACTCTGTATAAATGTTGAAATTATTTAAAGCATATAAAGCATCTTTGAATATATATGTAACAGGACCGTTCCGGCCCTTTACGTGTATTTTTCATGATTTCTGCATCAAACTGGCCTAAGAGCACCAAGGAACTCATTTGGGGTAGGAATAGCGTGATGTTTAGTTCCGTGGTACAGTTGCAAAATCGTCTTGCGTATCTATATCTCGTTTAATGTATGTCATATTTTATCACTAGATTATATTTTTACCAAAAATGTCGTATCTTGTATGCCTATATCCGTGTCGTATATTACCATTTGATTGCATTTTTATCATAAAATGTCGTAATTTGTATGCCTAAATCCATGTCGTATATTACCATTTGATTGCATTTTTATCATAAAATGTAGTATTTTGTATGCCTATGCCCGCGTCGTATATTACCATTGGTTCGCATTTTTATCATAATACGTCGTATCTTGTATGTCCGAATCTACGTCGTATCTCATTATTTGATCATATTTTTTACCGTAACCTGCCGCGTCTAAATCCGTACAGTATTTTAATCATTTGGTCATATTTTATTCAATGATTGCTGGGATGAGTGTTATGCGAAACGGTTCGAATAGAATAGCGAGAACTTAGGATACTCCAACCGATTTGTGAGGCGCTATGCAAGCTGGAAATTGAGCCCCTTTACCGATAAAAAAGGAATCACTCGGAACTCAACCAGTCGTCACTAAACACTAAGGTTTTACGGCTAGGACCATCCAGGAATAGGAGGCCCCTGGCTAATCACGTCCAACTAACAAGTTTGTAGAGATAGAAACTTACCACTTCAAGCCTACCCTACATATGCAATGCTCATGGGAAACAGGCTGAGGTTACGAGTATGGTAGGTTCCGAGATTACAGAGAATGACGGATATCGGGTTACTTTAACAGCCCGTAACCGTCTAGCGTACCATGGTCCGGGAAATAGCCGGAGCAGGTCGATTGAACCTTTTAAGGACTGTTGCTGGAAATCAACCGTCCAGGACAATACCAGAACCTCGCTCGCAAATTGCAACGATAACCGCTACTTACGCTAAGTTGAGTTGTCGTGACAGAAACAGTGCTGCTACTTTTTATACATATATCATACTATATATGTATATGTGTCTATTAGATGACTGCGTATGAACACCAGGCCTTTGTGCCTTCCCTCACCACCTTGAACGTTTTCCTCCTGAGCGTATCTCAGCTAAACTGTCTTTTTCGTCCTATTGTTCCGTTGTAACATGCCTCGATACGACTGATACAAGCCCCACCCTCCTGCATCTTCTTTGTCGCACCCCATTTCTTAACTGGTGCTTGCGGCCCCTCGTTTTGCTCATCTTAACTAGGCAAATCCAATGACGTGCGCCGGACTTCTGCCCGATTCCCCGCTGACCCGCTATAATCACTCAAAGGTGCATCAGTTTCTGCCGCCAACCACTAGTGGGCGCCAATTATTCGAATAAATACATCTCCAAAAATAACCGGCGGGTCACCGCCAGTCGCCCCGTTAACCCAGGACGGCCAACGAAAGCACTCGTACCATCTCTCTCTACTCGCGATGAATTTAGCACTCCTCTAACCCCTGTCTTTCGGGTAAGAATATCACCCCTCATTCGAATCATCATTCCATGACGAGCCCAACGTTACCCGGTGGGCGTCGCTCCGCCCAACCGTTAATGCGGAAGAACTCGCTAAAACCCTACGTACTTATATACGTCGGAACCCATATGTGGGTCCTGACCCGATATTACTTCAACCCCCTCGTGTTTGGAATCAATCGGTCCCGTTTTTCGTCCTGGGACCGAATCTTCCCCCAGTCCCTCAAAAATTCCCCGGGATTCCCCGAGTCCCGCTTCCCCTCCCGCTTCCCTTTTTCTTCCTCTCCGTGTCCTCGTTGCCCTTGCGTTTTCTTTCTTTGTTCTCTCTCTAACCGACTTCTTTGGTCGGTTGTGGTTGTTGTTGTTGTGTTGTGTGTTGTTGTCACGCACTTGAGCGACATTTCTGTCGCTCAGGTCGCCGTTGCGTCTACTGTGTGTTCATGTGTATTAGTGTAGTGTATGTGTGTATATGTATGTATATGTTTATGTATAGACCCGTAAGGACAAGATAAAAATAGGACAAACGAAGACAAAACGTACAAATTTTTCTTAAATTTGTAAGTTTTACGAACGGACTGGACATGGACGCTTAAGAAGGAAGGGGTGTGTTTAGGGCCCTCCCATGGGTTTCCGAGGTCTCAGAATAGGGCTTCCGTTCCGTTAGAGGTCCCTTGGAGGATGCTTTGCCTTCAGTCCCGAGATGGGTTCATTCTTGTCATCGGTTCCGCCCCTGGGACGTGTGAAACCCAGCTTGTTCAGCTAGAAATCGAAAAAAGGACGCGATTTCGCTCGATGTTCTGAGGTGTGCTCATGGAAAAGGGTCACCTTCCAAATCGCAATTAGCTTAATTAGATGAGCGGCAAGTTGAGATAACAAAAACAACGCAGCAGATGGGGCCGACGACGAAGTACCAAGTCGTTGGCACAATTACATTCTGCTCGGATCCGACTGCTGGTCGTTGCGTGGGACGATACGTTGGCGATCCAAACAATGAGAAAACGATTAAGCAATCTAAAAGAACAAGCAGATTTGGATTGAAGAAATTGCTGGAGATTGTGTGTCCCGGAAGTCGCTCCTGATGACCCAAACGATCTGGGACAGGATGGCGTTCAGATAATGAGTGCGTTGGACCCAATTTCACAGCACATCCGGCTATAAGTACGGGAAATTGAGGCATTAGAGCTCACGTTTCAAGGTAAATGTGGGTTGGAATCGCAGATGGTTGACCTCCGACTATTCGGACGGATCAAGTTAGTTTAACGTCGGCGATTTCGCTTTGAAGCCGACTGTCCCTAACGGAGGTCGAGGGTTTACGGTAAAGCTGACTTCCGGAAAATGGTAAATTTTTCGATTGGATCCCAATACCAACTCGGTAAGCTACGACCCTAATTAAGTCGTCCATGATTGGAGGCCAAAAGGAAAGCACACAAAAAGGTCGACATAATTTTCGAGGTTGGGAGTGACGCTCGAAAAATTCGAATCAGTTCGACTTCGGCAGAGCGGAATTCCGTCGACTCTACTGAACGGCTCCGACGCAGTATTTTACGTTTGTGTTTGCGCCATTAGTTTTCGATTTGCTCTGTTTCTCTTCGTTCACGCTTCGAGTCGAGATCGATGGTGAAGACTTCCGCGTAGACTTTAGCCTCGCGAAGGGGGTCCAGCTATTGCTGCCCCACGATCAGAGTCCGTAAGTATGAACAAGGAATTTCTGCCTTACAGGGGTTTTCTTTCCCTGGTATAACAGGCAGTAACAGGCCGTTCGTTTAGGTGTACCTTGAATTTAGCGTGATTCTCTCTTAGCTAAGTTGATTCACTGCGCTTGAGCTTGACCTGGTTATTGCCGCTGAAATTCTACACTTAAGTCCATCTGGAATTAGTACCTGGTGTCAAGTTCTGATGCAGAAGCCCGAAGTGTTTTGAGTACTCAAGTGTAAAGCATTACGAGGACTACTCAGATGCACCAAAGTCCTGCTGATTCCCCGTGGTCTTAGGTAGAGTAACACAAAACGTAAGCTTCTCGTCCATGTTTTACATGACTCGCAGTTATCGAGATAGGGGCACCGAATTTTCCTGAGCCGACCACGGTCAAATTTTGCAACAGAACGAAATCGAGGCATTAGGGTATGAGTCCATGGTTGCGCTTATGGCTTACAAATTTGCAGCATTAGTTGAACGTTTGTTGCCCATGCCGAATTCGGGGTCGAACAGATGTGAGCTTTAGGAACGAAGACCAGCTTCCGTTGGGCTCTAGGAAGCCCCAAAGTCCGAGCGCGAGATTGAGTCCGCATACGGTGATATTCCATATGCGTAGATGGTTTCGCGGTACGTTCTCCGTGATGACATCCGTGGCTGCCGATCGTAATGGACAAGCCAACTTCAAATAGTGATGGTGCCGTTGTGGTGGGGTCTATTATGATATATATGTAAATTATGGGGCAATACCAACAACTCTCAATTCCGCTAACACCTCAAGTAATTTCAGAAAATGACATAACACTTTTATAGTCAAAAAGATGATTAGGTGAAAATTATTTTTAAAAGGCCGAAAATAAAATTTCTCTGCCCCAGAATCGACCAGAAATAGTTACTTAAACTTTTTATCCCAATAAAAAATTTCTGCAATTGCTGCATATTGTGGCAAATTTTTAGGCTGCTATATTAACAGCAACTGTGGCTTTTAAAAAAATTACTGCAAAAACATTTTCTAGCCACAAAGTCACTTTTAGAAAAATTTCTCCATAACTCTGCCTTCTCGTCATTTTGCTACGAACCTGTCCTGCGTTCATATAGCCCCGTACAGCTGCAAATAGTTACCTGAATTTTTTATTTTAATCGAAATGTATGGAGTTGCTGTATATTGTGGCAAATCATCTGTTACAGCAACTGTGGTTTTAGAAAATTTCTGTCAAAAACTTTTTTTAGCCACGTCATGTTTAGAAAAATTGCTCTATAGCTCTTACCCGCAATTTTGCTACGAGCCTGGTGGACGTTTGAACAATGTGTTTATTTTTTGAATTATTACATTTCACTCCAACTATTTGGTAAAGATCAGGGCCACGAAATAGCCCCGGATCGCGAGAAATAGCACTGACATTGCGGGCGCAATCGGACCAAAGAGAATCCCGCCATTGTCCATCGGTTTTGTTCTTCTTTTGCTCGATGCTATTTTTTCTATGTAAACACCTTTCCTGTTTTTTTTCACTTGGGACTTATTTCAAGTAATGCAGTTTATACTGCATATAAGTATATACAGGCAATTGTGTTTAGCTACGGCCGCGGCATGGCTTACAATAGTCTGACATAATCAAGTATGCGGTCTTAGTCCAGATACGCCTGTGCGGACCGCCCCTGTCCAAATTTATGTTGATGTCACTGGAATTCTTGAACTACAGGGTTAAAGGTAGGACCCTTTCGCCTACCCACAGCGCGTCAAAGCGATATCTTCACTGGCCCAACTCCGGTTCCCGGATTTTAGAGATAAATCTATACAATTGTCCAATTTTGGCTGTGCGAGGTAGCGCTGGGGAACTGCTGGCCGATATATTTGCGGCTATTAATGGCGAAAAATTGTGAACGGCCGCATGACTTTCACGGCCGCTGTCCAACACTACATGGCAGCCAGCAGTCCATTTGCCGTGGCTGGCGGTTGACACAATTTTCGACCATTGGCAGATGCGAAAGCGAATGGTCAGCAGTTAAGAGCCGTCACTAGGCTAGCCGTGGTCTATAGCCACATGATAGCAAATGAAGTATAAACCACACTTCTGGGATTTTTTGATGTAAATATTAATCCTATGTAAACATCATGCAAGGATTTTGCACAGGTTAGCGCCCAACGCTAAGGCTAGAGTGACTATTACAAGACTGTACACCTTAGTGCTGGGGAACGACCGGCTTTGAGGTCTATTATTAAACATTGCCGCATAACTAGTAATTTAATTTTTAAATTTAATAATAAACCTCTATGTTATATGCTTAAATATGGCAAGGTGGTAGTAGACGGCACAAAATCCTTTTTAACCTACCTAACACCCGTGGAAGTTTGCTAACATTGGCAAGCGAAATATACCTAGAGTCCTATCACCATAAGTATACTCCCTTCCGTCAAAATTCACACCCACACGGTAGCTAGCATTTATAATGCCTTCTTCAGTTGTATATCCATACATAATTATGTGACTAAATAAATATTGATGGAATTTGTCGGTGCCCTTGCAACAACGGCCGCTCTCAGTACGTACAGCGTGTGAAAATTTTGTGCTCTCCTGGGTCAATATATTCAAGCAAAAATTTTTAATTCTTCAAAAACCACCCCAAAAAGCATTTATGCCTTCTTCAACTGTATATCCGTACATAATTATGTGACTAAATAAATATTGATAATAAAGAATTACATATTTCCTCAACTGAGAGCATATCCGTCAAATTAATAACGTGGAATTTATCGGTGCCCTTGCCACAACGGCCGCTCTCAGTACGTACAGCCTGGGAAATTTTTGTGTTCTCCTGGTTCAATACACTTAAGCAAAATTTTTTGATTCTTTAAAAACCATCCTAGGTCTACATAGACAAAATTCTGTTCTAAAAAGCCACAATTTACATGCAGACAGGTTGGTTTAAGCGTTGCTTATATCCTAATAGCCGGGTGCTTTCCAATCCCCCTCCCAGGGACCTCGAGCATGTATACTTTACAAAATATATGCCACTGATCGCTAGTGAAAATGTAGCCTTGTTAGGACGTTTTTGTGATGTTGCAAGCTCGAAAGCCCCGGACTTCCATAGCCTTTTTGAGAACACACGAATATAATTTCGACATATTTCCAAAAGAATCTGAATTGGTCAAAAATAAATGGATCGAAATCTAAAATTCTATAATCATAATAATTGGAAACCCTAGATCACGATTACAGAAATCTAAAATTCTGATCGTAATCACTGCAAACCCTAGACCACATATAATCACTAATTCATGCATGGTTGAATCAATAGAATGAAAAGTTTGGCGCAATGGGTAACTCATCGCATTGAAATCTATTTAGAATATCTTATAAGCAGTGGCTAAAAGAACACTATATATATGTATTACAGATAATCCGCTCCCACATGATCAGTAAAGCTTACAAATTTACTGTTATCAACAGAAATGCGGTATATATGATACACATAATCAATAAATTACATAGCTATTCCGCAGAGATGTCTGAAATCCATCGAAAAAGGCAGTAATTTTATATATAGTTTTATCGTTGCAAGATATGACTGTTAACAAACGCGAGCTTATTTTCTTTTCACAGTAGCTATATAAACAAAATTAGTAGTTTATTAAAAGCACTAGTTGCGCAAACAATAAGTGCACGAATTTTATCATTAGTTCACCGTTTGTCGAATGAATTAATGTGTATTTCCTGCAATGTTGAAAAAATTGTGCCGCCGCGTCTGGTTGAACCTAGATTGTTTGAGCTAGCAGGACCGATCGACACGCTATCGTTTCTTGGGACTTTCCAAAGCGAGCGATTACCAACACACCCGCAAGGCACACACCCCATCAATGTCGGATGGCGCACCGCTTTACGTATATATTGTGCGCTGTATCAAATGTGTTACACTGTGCGGGAAAAACTTAATTTCTCCGTATTTTGATGATTTTGACGTTGTCTGTAGAGCAAGAGTGACACTTACTCGATTTCTTAACAACGCAGATTTTCGACAACGGTGGAAGTTCAGGTTAAGTTATGGAATATTTCGCTCGCAGACATTCTATTTTCATACATAAGTAGAGAAAAAAGGCTGGTTTTACCCCCCTCCACATATGCGGTGGTGAGTGTGGTGACAGATGGCTATATATATAATCATCCAGAAAGCAGCAAATTGCTAAATTGATGTTATCTCTGACGTGAAAACTGATGTTAATCGCGAATGACATCATCCTAAACATATGTTTGAGCATATGAGGAATTCACAACTGGAAACCATTGTGCTAACAACATGACATCATATAGTAGCAATACTAGTGTTAAAATCGCAATGCCGCTTTTGACTTGATATTTTATTTTATTACGTGGTCTCGAAGGCGGACTTGAACCTTTTAGTTTTTCGGCAAAAAGCAAGCGTACCCCACACAAGTACACTACCATGCGGTTGATAATTATATATATCTATAATATATATACATATATATCATTTCAAACTCATGAGTGTTACATCACTTTTTATGTTGGAACAACATATATACTGGATATGAATTTTTAATAGGTATAATATTTCTTTGTGATAAATAACGGAAAATTTGTTATTAAAAATGCAAAAGCAGCGCGTGGTTATGAGGTTTTGAATACATGTAAATGATTGTATAAAGGTAATGGATATAACACAAGACATCTACCAACTAAAATTAGATATACTTAAATTTCAGTTCTTGCCCATTTCAGTTCTTTCGCATTAGTTTGGGTACATATTCTAATGAACTACTATACAATTATTAATATACGTTTGAGCATATACATTATTTACAGTATTGTTTACAATTATTTACAATAAAGTTTAATACGAATGTTATCAGTAATTCATAGTAATTGTTTTTGCTTTACATATCTTGTCGAAATAGCTCAATTGTTTTGGAGCAATCATCATTAATACGTTCCACTCGACATTGCCGATGCTAAAATAATATATAGTTAATTAAACTTAAACTTGTATCAATAATTAGTAATAAGTTACCAATAAATTAACATCATATTAAAAACAAACTATAAAGTTATATATTTAATTATTTATACACATGTAAAAATTAATATTTCAAATTATTTAAAATTTAATTATTTATACATATGTAAAACTTAATATTTCAAATTATTTAAACTATGAAATTATATTAAAAATGTGTATTTACACCCACCCTTTTTAGTTCTTTGCGCAACTCGTAATTCAATTCTTGTTGAGACGAAACAACAAAACCAGTCTCAGCCATATCTCCCTTCAGAACCAAGACGATGTATTTTTCTAGGGTGTTGCGATAACCGCGCACACCAACTGGAACATTAAACTCGGAAAAAACTCGTCGCTTCGTGTTTCGAACACGACTCACAATAGCGACGCACTTCTCCATAATGGCTATTGCAACCATTATGGGATTAAAAAACCAACTTTTGAAACAACGGGAAGGTTGGGAGCGACCCTCAAGGTAATGGTTTAATAAACCAACCATTACACCGAGTCGAAAGCAGAAAAACTCCAACATTGAGTAGTGTTCCATGATTAAATAAAAGATTTTTCTTAGTGCTTTCGGGTTTGAGCTTCCAATGCTTGGCGTCACTTCCATTAATCATTTATAGCATAGATACTGTGATGTGATTACACCCAAAAATTGTAAATTCGAGTTGGTATCCACAGTTTAACCACAGCGGTTGCTCTGTGAATCGTGGAAACCGCGATCTCCAAAAGCAATATGAATTAAGCGAAAAATATACTTCGTGTGTAGTATTTCATCCGAGTTATAAGCACTATATGCTCCAACATTTACCTGATAGTCCAAAAGTTACCAAAATTGGTAATAAAATGGTTTCGATTATGGTGATTTTATTTTATTAAAATTTACATATATTACATAGCTAATAGTTTATGGTTTGTTCGTTAATAACTTATTACCTGGTAGTTGAAAAGTAACCGAAATTGGTAACAATGTGTCTTATCGTAACAATGTATCATATCTAATAGTTTTTTGGCTTATTTTGTAATAACTTTATAACTAGTGGTGCGGAAGTTACCAAACTTTGTATTTATAGGTTATCGACTTGTAGATTGCGTATATAATGTTATTTTGAGTATATAGCTAATATTTTAATTACATAGCTAATAGTTTATATTAATGAATTTAATAACTATTTAGTTATTTATCACAGTTACCAAACTTGGTATTTATAGATTATCGACTATGTAGATTACGTATATAATGGTATTTTAAGTATATAGCTAATATTTTAGTTACATAGCTAATAATTCAATAAGTTTTCAACTAATGGTCATAAAGTGGTGAAAATTTATATTTATAGGTTTTCTGATACGTTGATTTCATTTTTGCTAATTAAATAAAGATAAAAATACAAAGTTAATTTATACATTAATAACTTTATAACTATAAGTGAAAAGGTTGCAAAAGTTAGCACCCTTGTGTTTTCTGCTATTATGTTTCCATTTCAATGATTTTTGAACCATCTGCTAGATTTTAACCAAATATTATGTTCGCTCATAACCCTTTTTAAGACTTTGTTTCAGAATCTCTTATAAGAATGGCACTTCAATGTAATAAATGTAGCAAGAGTTTTACTAGACGTGATCATCTTATACGTCATATTCACACTATGCAACTGAATTGGTGTGAGCAGTGCGGTAAAGTGTTTTCACGGTACTACGCACTTATTAGACACCAAAAGAAACGTAAAGCGCGTCAAAATAATACCACCGCAATCATTGTGGAAGCGCAAACCTCCACCTCAACGAACATGGAACCACAACCGTCGACAACAACTGATACTGATCATCTCAACGAGCTGGAGCAAATGGCGCAGGAGATCGTTGACAATGAGCACCAACGGTCGTCCATTATCGAGCAATCCGATTGTATGACAATGCGGCAATGGATCAAAGCGTTGAAAGGGTACCTGCACAGCTACTATCTGGTACCCAAGCAGCACATCAACGATCTTTCCGTCTTCCTGGCTCAATCGCGTCAGATGCTTTATCGATTGATCGACACCCATCTCAAACGTGGTATGAAACTGTGGATCACCGTCAAGTGTGTGCTGCGTAAATTGGATGGTGCACAAATACCAACTCATTTCAACACCAAAGACCACGCAATCTTGCGTGGGAACAACATCGACATCGAGCTGAGCGATTTCTTCAACGAGCTGATCAAAAATTGGACGATTTTCAACGATTAGGATCCGTATAAATTCTACAAGACGTCCAACATGCTGATGTGCACATCAGCAAGTATCGTCCACTCCATGCGTCGTCCTATGTCGAGCTTCCACCATTGATCCGCAACAAACATGCGGTGCTCAAAATCCAAAACCGAGACAACAAATGCTTTTTATGGTCGGTATTGGCGGCGCTGCATAATCACAGCTACAGTCAACACGCTGAGACGGTATCAAACTACGAATCCTATATAAATGAACTAAATATGAACGGTATTGAATATCCCTTCAAACTTAAAGATGTACCCCGATTCGAACGGCAAAACAATATTGCTATTAATGTGTATGGACTGGAAGATGGCGTTATTTATCCGTTGTATATAACCAAATCCCTACATCAACGATACATCCATCTTCTGCTGTATAAAGAACATTACTGCTTGATTCGCAGTTTGGATTCGCTTCTCAATCATCAACGACGAAAAACTAACAAACTTTTCTTTTGTGATAAATGTCTCGTCCATCGTCCATTGCTACAGTAAAGCTAAACGGCACAAACATTTGCAGCGCTGTCGACACGACCAACCGTCCCGAATTCAAACGTCTCCTCCAAATTCAACGCTCCAGTTCGCAAATATTCAGCGAATGCTACGATCCCCCTATGTCATTTATGCAGATTTCGAGTGTATACTCGAAAAGGTTCTCACATGTGAACCTTCAACGTCGACTTCATATACGAATCCCTACCAACGTCATATCCATGCTGCTATCCACTCGTAGACTGTTTTGGATGCTGTAACGATAAAGTGGAAATTGGTGAACCTCGTATATATCGAGGTGACAATACTGTTAAACATTTTCTTAATAACGAAATAGAACTTTCCGAACAATATCAAAAGGTACCTCATAAACCTTTAAACTTAACTGATGAGGAACAACAAAATTTTAATAATTCAACAGAATGTTATTTGTGTAATAAAACTATGAATTCTGACGATAAAGCTCGTGATCATTGTCACCTCTGTGGTCGCTTCAGAGGTGCGGCTCATCTACAATGTAACATTGGGCATAGAGTCAATCGTGATGTAACTGTATTATTTCATAATTTACGTAGATACGATGGACACCTTATAATGCAAGAACTTGGTGCTATATGTAAAAATAAGGGGTTGGAGATCGAATGCATTGCGAAAGGGATGGAAGACTATATGACGTTTTCCATCAAACGTAAATCCAAGAAGAGCAGCGATGTCGGTGGCGGAAATGCTTTCATAATGGAAAAAGTAGACGATGGCGACGACGAGGAATGCTGGGACGAAGATGTAGATGGTGTCGACTTTATATTGGGCAACGACGATACCGATGACAATGAGGAGACGATGGAAAATTCGTTTCATAGACACCATCCAATTTCTCCCATTATCTCTTCAAACGCTGGTCGACAATTTGAAGAAAACTGGAGTCGATCGGTTCCAGGCAATGCAGCGTGTGTTTGGAGATAAACTCAATTTAATGCTGTGTAAGGATATATACCCTTACGAATATATGGATTCCGTCGATCGATTTGCAGAAACATCGCTACCTCCTCAACGAGACTTTTATTCAAGTGGTATTGGCGACGAAGATTATCAACAAGCGCAAGCAGTTTGGCGGGCGATGAATGTTCAGACCCTTGGTCAATACCACGACCTATACCTGAAAACCGACTGCTGCTTCGCGACGTCTTTGAAAACTTTCGTTTGTTTTGTCCAGACAAATTCCGGCTAGACCCCGTTCACTGCATCACCCTCCGTAGCTTCGCATGGGACGCTTGTCTTATGAAGACAGGCGTCAAGTTGGATCTCATCTCCGACCCCGATATGTATCAGTTCTTCGAGGATGGAATTCGAGGCGGCGTCTCTGTGATATCCCACCGATATGCAAAGGCGAACAACCCATACGTTGACGGTTACAACGCTGAAGAACTCACGAACTATATAATGTACGTCGACACAAACAATTTATATGGGTGGTCGATGGTACAGAAACTTCTATGTAATAATTTCAAGTGGCTTTCCCAAACTCAAATCGGTTAAATCGATTGGTATTCGATCAACCCAAATGGTGATACGGGATATATTTTGGAAGTCGATTTGCGCTATCCATATCACCTCCACAACGATTACCCTTTAGTTCCCGAACGTTTAAAGATTTCCGATTCAATGTTGTCTCGATATTGCAGTGCGATCAAACAGGATCGTTCTGCACCAGTTGAAAAACTGGTCCCCAATCTAAACGATAAACATCATTATAAAGTTCACATCCTTGCACTTGGTTTGGAACTTAAAAAATTGTATCGAGTCGTCTCCTTCAACCAATGTGCATGGATGGAATCCTATATCTCCCTTAATACCGAAATGCGTAAACATGCTAATAGTGATTTTGAGAAAGACTTGTATAAACTTCTCTCAACAACGCTGTGTTCAGTAAAACCATGGAGAATGTTCGACCTTATGTTGACATTAAACTAATAACTAATGAACAGAAATTTGAAAAGCTGGTGGCGAACCCCCGTTACTCCATGTCTTCAATATTTAACGAAGACCTTGTTGCGGTTAAAATGCACCGCAAAACTGTCAAACTGTGTAAACCCATCTATGTCGGGTTTACTGTTTTGGAACTATCTAAATCCCTCATGTACAATTTCCATTACAACTATACGAAGGCACTGTATGATGATAAATGTAAATCACTCTTTACCGATACCGATTCACTGTGTTATTCTGTGGAAACCAAAGACATTTATAGAGGACATGTGTGACAATATTGGCTTCTTCGATACCTCCGATTACCGCTCTGATCACCCCCTCTTCTCAACAGTGAATAAGAAAGTGCTTGGCAAAATGAAAGATGAGACCGCCAGTAAACCAATCGAGGAATTTGTTTGAGTACGGTCGAAAATGTATAGTATAAAATGTGGTGGCGTAGAAAAGACACGGGCAAAGGAAGTAAAAAAGACAATTGTAAAGAACAAAGTGCGGTATCAGGACTATTATAACATTTTATTCGGCGGTAATAATATGAAACATAAAATGAATATGATACGCAGTGATAAACATATGTTAAATACAGTGACACTCAATAAGACGAGCTTATGTGCATATGATGATAAACGCAACATTTTGAATGATGGTATTTCTTCGTATGTGTATGGACATTTCAATACATATTATGTTAGTGATGATGATTTTATGGATCTATTACTTGATTTGTGTAATGATGATTTGCTTTTGAGTATTGATATTGATGTTTAATTCAATAAATGATATATGATTTGGCATGCTTTCTTTTCTTTGAGCTGATATAGACTACCTGCGCATCTTAAAGATGTTAAACATGCAGGAATGTCAGCTATGTTATTTTGTATTTGTAAAATGGATGAACAGCTTAAACCACTTTACTTCGACGCAACCAATATTGCTAGCTTCTCCACGGCTCTCAAGTTGTATAAAGAAGCACGTAAACGTGGTCATAAAGTTAAACTTCGTGAAGTTCAAGACTGGCGTCGCGGTCAGGAAACATATACATTACATAAACCTAGAAGATTAAAGTTTAAACGTCGTCGTACCTTTGTTAAGAGTTTAAAAGATTTATTTCAGGCCGATTTAGCTGATATGAGTAATCTAGTATCACATAATCATGGGATAAAGTATTTGTTGGTTGTCATTGATTGTTTTTCAAAGTATGCTTGGCTGTACTTGTCAAGAACAAACTGGCATCCACCATTTTGACAGAATTAAAGACTGAACAGTCTCGACCCGAAAACTTTCAAACTGATAACGGTAAAGAGTTTGTGAATAACCTGTTATATGATTATTGTAAGGAAAAGGGTATTAATGTTTATATAGCTAAGAATAAGGAAACAAAACCAAGTATTGCTGAGCGGTTTATACGTATTTTGAAGGGGAAAATTTCTAAATTTTTAACATCTAAAAATTCCCGTAGATATATTGATAATCTTCAATCACTTGTAGAAAGTTATCATAATACTAAAAACAGTTATGGTTGTACACCTTCAAAGGTTGATAATGAGGATGAAATTCGGGAAAAGTTATTTCCAGCGCAAGATGTGGATGTTCGATATATGTTCCAGCTAGGCGATATTGTACATGTTTCAATTGAACGACTTCCGTTCGAACGTGGATTTAACCAGTTGTGGCCGCGTGAAGTGTTTACAATAAGTAAACAACTACCATTCAATCCTCCAGTTTACGAGCTTCAAGATGCAAACAAGGAAACTATATTGGGCCGATTTTATACGCAAGAGCTGCAGAACGTTAAAGTAGTGGGTGGTTCGTATAAAATTGAATAAATTATACGCAAACGCAAGGCCAAAAGGGGTATAGAGGACCTTATAAAGTGGCTTGGATACACTAAATCAATGAATTCATGGGTACATGAAGAGATTTACAACCACTGTAGGGGTACAAACGGGTACAGAATATAGGCACACAGTGGTAAATGTGGAGCGATATATGGGTACAATACGTACCCGTATGGTACAGAATATAGGTATACAGTGGTAAATGTAGGGGATATATGGGTACAATACGTACCCATAGGGGTACAACAGGAGTATACAGTGGTAAATTCAGGTGGTATATCGGTACAGAATAGGGGTACATATTGATAAATGTAGGGGATATAGGGGTATAATACGTACCCGTAGGGGTACAGAATAGGGGAACACACGGGTACAATAAGGTGGTGTCAAAGTTCTTAAAAAGATTTAATCATGTAATCCAAGATAATTATGAATCATGTATGTAACAAGTGTGAACGATCTTATACTTCTCGTCAACATTTACATAGACATAAGAAAACTTGTACAGCTCAAACAATGTCAAGCTTTGATAAAATACTTTTACCTTTGGAATTACCGTTCACATGTGTTGTGAGTGGTCAAACTGGAAGTAAAACACTTTGGATTTACAAATTACTTAAACATGTATTTTAATGAAAAGGTGGAGAAAATTTTATACTGTTACAGTATTTTTCAAGATATATATGCTAAAATGTTGAGAGAAATAGCCAACTTTGAACTACATTGAGGTATACCTTCTGAATTTCCCACAGACGTAGGACACATTTTATGTGTATCGGACGATTTAGTGATTGAGGCCTCAAATGATAAAAAGCTTGCAGCAGCGTTTTCCCGTATACATCATAATAAGTTAAACACAATTTTTGTTACACAGAATTTGTATCACGAAGGTAAATACATGCGAACCATTACACGAACTGCTCAATATATGGTTTTGTTCCCAAACTTTAGAGATCAGTCTATGATTAATACGTTGGGTAGGCAAATGTGGCCTTCAAACCCAATTTTCTATCAAGCGCATTTGAGCAAGCAATGAAAGAACCGTTTGGTTATCTATTTCTTGATCTGAAACCAGCTATCGACAGTATACTAAGGGTGCGACAATGTATTTCCCCAATGACAGTCAGATGTTTGTGTATTCTTAAAAAGGTTTAATTTTTAGATGTAATAAATATGTCTCGAACTGTTGAACCTAATCTACCAGCACTGCAATTTCTTGAGGGATCGTCAGCTAAAGTTGTCTCTGCTGTAATTAAAGTTGCATCTCAGTCTTTACTTAACACATTTACAGAAATTGCATATAATATGATACAAAACACTAAAACGAAGCGAAAAGTTCTTAAAAGTATTGCAAGCAAACGTATTTCAATTTCTAAAAAGAAAAAGTTACTCAAACCTACTGTGATTAAACATTTGATTAATTATTTTAATAAACATTATGGCACGTAAGATGGCAGAGGTACCTGTTAGCTGGTTGGATATTATGAAGAATGGAGGATTGCAAGATAAAGAACTAATAAAAAATGAAGTGACTGTTTACGAAACCAGAGAAAAACCAGATTTATCACTAATGCCTCCTAAAAATTTAGGGAATAAAGCTAAATTGATGTTAAACAATACTAAAGATTTAAAACTAAATGATAATAACAATATAATTTATCCGGATAAGACCGTTGGATCAAATATTTATGATTTGGTAAAGTATTTTGTCTCTGATATCAACTTTTCACCTCCAAGACCTCTTGACTCTGATAAATTTGAATCTCTTCTTAGAGGAGTTCCTTTGTCAGCTTTTGGAAGAGGTAGACAAGGTAAAGTAGCTGATCAGAAATCTAAATGGAGAACTTTGTGGGGTAAATCAACAAATCATATTCATGTGGGATATTTACTAATATATATAAAGGTTCACAAACATGGATATCATCATTACCGGAAATGGATCATGCAAAGTATTGTGTAGCACTGACGGGAAACCACTTGTTTTGGTCCGATCTGGATGGAGTTTATTTAGTAATTTTAATATTGCTAAAATAACAATCAATGGAATAACCTACAACTGCGTTGAACAATGGTATCAAAGCGAAAAGGTTCGTTACTTCAACGGTGAAATCACATATCATCATATTATGAACTCTCATAAACCATCAATACACAAGCGACCTGGACAACAGGTCGCAAATTTCAATATTGCGGAATGGATTGCAAACGACCGCGCTGTAAACGTTATGAAAGTGGGGATGAAACAAAATTTCATCAACATCCCCACGTGCGAGCTGCAGTAATGGGAACCGAAAATGCGATAATAGCGGAAGCGTCGGAATGGGACTTCTACTGGGGAATCGGAAAAAGCGTGTTCGATGCAAAAAGTCGAGACATGAACGAGTGGAAGGGACTAAACAAGTTCGGTGGGTTATGGATGTAAATTCGAGACGAAAACATATGACAACAAATATGACAATAACATCAGACATTGGAGGCAGCGTTGATTTGTTATATTTATCTTGTGTACTTGATAATTTTGACTTTGATATTTTACGATTTAATGGTGGTATTTGGAAATTCAAACCTAGGGAACGATTTTACTGTTTTCCAATCGAAAGTTAGTACTTGTGGGGGTGAAGTCAGAAGATGAAGCAAAATTAATTTTATATATAGTTTACGAAAAATTAAACGACTTGGGATATTCATGCATTGGAAAATTTGACGCACAACTTAAAAATGTTGTTGGAATGTTGAAATGTGGATTTAAATTAAATTTACCTTTCGTCTATGAAAGTCTGAGATCCAAATACACTGTAATGTATGAAACTGAGCTGCATAATAGTATGAAACTTAAGATTGAGAAGGGTGTGGGTTCGATTTATGGAGTGAGAATGTAGTTATAACTGGCTGTAAGTGTATGAATGATTTCTATTTGTCTTGTAATACTGTATATAATATCCTTAAAAAATTTTAATAAAATGTAATCAACAATCATGGAAGTTGTAGTTGTTTGCAATCTGAGCGAACCGGTTGTTGAATTTCCGACAGCATTTTGCACTACAAAAGTTAAAGTACTGGATGTTCAACTTCCCACTAAATACAAAAATATTGAGGGTGGTATTGTTGAATATTTCACAAATAAATCTTGCAAACGATTTACTGCTGATAAAGGCTACTACAATATCAACAATTTGTTGTCTTACCTAAACACATTTAGTCAAGACATTGAGTTTGCAGTTGATCCTATCTGTGATCGTGTTAGTTTATATATGTTAGGTAAGGCAGAAATTAAGATATTTCCGGAAATACAACAATTATTTGGATTCAACGCTTTACATCTGAAAAACGGTAAACATGTTGGAAACAAACGTGTCAACATGCAACATAACAAACCCACGTTTTGTGAAAGAACGAATATTATACGGAAGATATAAACCCCTACTACTCGTAATTTCATCTAATGTGAAAAATACAATGAACCTAGAGTTAATCATTTTCATGTTAAAGTTTTTCCGATTTGATGTGCTTGATTCAGAATTTCAAACTGTTGAGTTTTTTTCCAAAAGCAAAGATGATATTGAGGTTATGGTTTAGTTCTTAAAAAGGATGAATAAATTTATTAAATCTAAGTTTTAAAAATGCTACATCTATGTTTTAAATCAAGAAAGCTTCTAAAAGCTATTCCAATCATTAAGAAGAAGAAAAGTCTTAAAAAGCTTCGTAAACCAGCAAAGAAAAAGAAAAATGTCAAACGAATGCGGCGTCGAAAAACTTAATTGGTAATAAGTACCCTGTTCAAGACTCAATCATGTCAACACAAATGATTGAAGTCGCTTGTGAAACAACTTTACCGAGCACTGATACAGATAACTCGTTTCGTTTTAAAATTGGCGAAAGTGCATTTGATTTGATTGATTTATTTGAAATATTTGTATATATCGAATTTCAAATACTGAAAGGTGATGGTAAGGAGATTAAAGATACAACTCTTAAATTTGCACCATGCAATATGTTCGGGTATGGACTCTTTTCATCGGTTGAGATGAAGATAAATGGAGAACCGATAACCTACAACCAAAAACACTACCCCTAAATGACATACATATTGTATATGCTACATATGAGTGAGGAACAAAGAAAACAATATTTAGCAGGATGTCTTTACAAACCTGATCAGACATACATGTTTGATGATCTTGAAGAAAATGAAGGTTCCATTTATAGAAACGCGTTGACTGCGGTATGTGAGCTTTATTTTCCACTAATTATCTTTGCACATTTAACTCCTAAATACCTACCACCGAAAATAAGTTTAGAATTGAAATTTACGCGAAGTACACCATCTCTAATACTGCTGCATGAACCAACTAATAAATTTCAAATTCGTATCAATGATTTCAAACTCTATATACCTAAAGCACAATTAACAAAAGAAGCTCTTGAAATTCAAAATAGAATTGGAGCAGTTATACTTCTTGCGATAAGATGTAAATTATATAAATTGTCTGTAAATAGAGGTCTACAAAACGTAGATTGGACAATTTTTGATGGTGTGTTACCTCGAAGAATATACATTTGGGGAATAACACAGGAAGCGTACACAGGTGCAGCAAAATCAAACTTGTTTAAGCTAAATCTACCTGATATGAATAACTGTACAGCAGGGAATAACCGGAACCGGAGCCAGCAACCGGAACCGTCCATTTAAACCGGATCCGGAACGAAATTTATATATAGTAAAACAGATGATGGAAGAAATGAAGGCATAGTGGATTTAAAATGCATTAAAAATAACTTTTACATTAAACTTAATGTTTTGCGATGGTATTATTGCCTTTCTGAAACTTTAAAGAGACTGAGGAAGCTAATAATGTTTATTTATCGATCAAATATGTCGATTTTTGGACACCCAGATCAAAAATGCCTTCCACTATACACCATTGCATATACTGCGTCAAATCGAATATGCTTACAAAGCTTGGAGCGTAGAATACACACTTTCGCTCTGTCTCCAGTCGCCTCACTTTACTACACATACGTTTGTTGCATGTTCTTCTGTTGGAAACTTAAAATTATTGGTTTATATGATTCTAAGAGAAAATAATAGATCGAAGGTAATTTTATGATCAGTGGTCAGAGACACTGTTTAGGCCAGCGTTGGCCAAACAGTGCCCATCAGTTAGATCATAAAGATGATAACTTTCTAATCAGAATGCTATAAATGAGACACACTGTGGTGTTGCTCGCACAGTTTCAATAAATACAGTTCATTGCCAAGAAAGCAGTTTCTAGCTGCGTTGCAGATAACGTTAGTTTACTTCAAGTTAAACTGATTTACCAAGTTTACAAGCGCACTGGCGGGTGCCTGACGCAATTTATGTTAGCTAAGCATACCCTAAGTACTTCTGCGTAAGCCATACTCTGGTACCGAGTTGGACTGGTTTAATTCAAACATATCCAACAGACTTCTGGATGTGTAAAATAGCTGCCACAAGCATCGACCTGGCTTTGATTTAACAAACTCCTGCAGGTTATTATGAAAAATTCCTGCTCAATTTATGTGCACTACATACGTTTCAAACGGCAAATTGGTTAGTTAATCTTTTCTTTTGCTTAGTTGTATTGGAACTTGATCATTGTATAATATATATTACATATGTTTGGATTACAGGATAAAACGTGGATAATTTCAAACAAAATTTTTAAACCGGAATTCCGGTTCCGGTATGGTTTTTGCCCTTTGCCGGAACCGGAATTCCGGTTACTCCCTGCTGTACAGTATTTATGAATGAGGATAGATACCCTTGTAATGTCTCCCTACCGTGTAAACCTGGTAATAATATGAGACTGTTTTACAATACATTATACGCGTTAAATGGTAGAAACGAAAATTTGGGACTAACTGAAGTTGGATTTAGATACGGTGCAGGATATCAAATATTTTGTATCGATTTAAGTAAAGATCACAGTAGTGATTGTAATTATATTTCAAACCCATCACATGAACAGGTAGGACTATCGATCGATTTTGCAAAGGACTTGAAACATGCAATTGTGATATTTGCAATGGGAGAGTTTACCTCGGAACTACATATTAACGAAAATGTCTTAAAAGGTCTAAAGATAGATTTGTACCAAGCATGGATAAAAAACGTTTTATTGGGTTATATTCTACATTACTTATAACAATTGTTGATGAGACGGTTATATTAATCTTAAGTGTAAAACGCACCGCTACCTGTAATTGCACCAAATGCTTCGACGATTGGACAAACGGTTCGAGTGAAACCCATCAAATGGTTATGATATTCTATGGATTAATAAAACATCTTCAAATCTTCATTTCAACCTTAGACTAAAACCACCGAAATGTCTTAAATGGAGCGCCACAGATGGTTTATCTATTTGATGTATTTGAACATTTATTTAACAAATTATCAATTCCTTATAAACACGGACTTATACTTGTACGAGAGATTGGTATTTATCGTGGATACACATTCACCAACAATTATATGGGAGCGAGGTTTATGAAAAATCTCGCAACGTATGATTTGGATAAAGTGCTTCGTCAGCAATACATTGGAATTAATATTCGTGAAGCGTACCAATAATGGAACATACATGAAATTGCTTATTGGCAAGCAAAGGTGGGCGATTTTAGACGTCAATGTCAAGCAAGAGGAGATTATATCAATGGACGATCGGAAGAGGAGGATAATTTGATCAGGGTTCAACGAAAACGGCAGGCTATTATCAAAGCAGTCAAATTTATAGCAAAGAATGAAAACAGTTTTAAACAGTCATTGTATGAATTATCATTATGATACCCAATATTGTATGTTGATTATTATAATGATATTATTAAATTATGTAATATGTTTGATTTGAAGTAAAATGAAAAAACATAACGGTAGCCCTTAAGCCATCTGATGATTCCCTTTGGCAAGGATGAAATGTTTTATTAAAAATCATTATAAAAATGTACCACATTAATACCTTTCACTGTAAGATTTCAATTTTTCATGAATACAGTTTTTCAGTGTATTTGATGTTCAACATTTTACAACCATCAGCAGTCCTGTTTACAGTAGCGGGATGAACGCATACAACCACCATCTTGCGCGTGTTGTCGCTGCCGAGGATCTTCGTAGTAACATGCGTCGCATTCATCTGTGTACCGTTTGTTGAGCTTTTGAATCACCCATTCCACGTGATCATCCATTTGTTTCGCTTGCTGGAACCGGATACGTTCAGAAAATTGAGCCCAAACCAACTTTTGAACTTGCATTATATCAATGCAGATGATCGTCTTGAGCACGCTCCAGAATTCGTTTTCGATGATAAGGTGTGGATCTTCACATTGATCGAAATCGATTCGCTCGTAGACCATGTCCGCCAGTCTCTGAGCATCGGATGATTGTTCGAGATCATTGGTGAGTTGATCTTCAACGTTGTCGTTAATACTAACGGACTGAGTATCTGTAGTGAATTCGTTGACGTTGTCTTTAGTTAGATAGCTGTCGAATTGATAACTATCGTTCAATCCATCGAGAAGACTATCGGCCCAGTCATCATTGAATTCGGTCAGGTCCTCGACGTTGTCCCGGAATAGTGTTGGCGAAGGAAGATCCATGTCAGTAAACAAATCCATATTAATAAACAAACTCATGGAAAACGAAGGTATTGATGAAAAACGAGTCGAGGTTAGTTGTTATATAAAGTCAAACAATATTTTTCTTCCATATGTCACCCCAGAAGGTACCATACATATATATTATAGACCCCCACTGAAGTATTATATACCCCACACGAGTACAGCACATAAATTATATACCCCACATATATATTATATACCCCCACAACGTACCCCACATATATTATATCCCCCACACAAGAAAATTACATACGTGAATTGTTTAGGATAAGATATTGATATGGATAAGACAAATCGATTACTCAGCAGAATCAATTGAAATGAGGGACATGAAACCATGGTCAAAAATTGCAGCTTGAGATAAAACTAGCGCTTAGTACATATAATGCGATGTTCATATCAAAATAATTGTGAAATTTGTGCCATTCTAAAACCTTAATTCTCAGGATATGGAACTCTTATGTTCTAACTATCTACAGCAATCCCATTTTAACAGTACACATGTTACTCCGTGATTATAGTTCTAAACTAGGCTTAGGCAAAACGCGTTCACACGCTCAAACATTTTGCTTAACTTTTATTAAAAATTTGAGCCCACATAAGGTTTGAACGCGTGAACACTGTTCAAACCTTTCAAGGATATTCCTGTACCCAATCATCGACGATATGTATTATCTGAAAAGTTTGAGCTCAAATTTTGAAATATAAAAATTACCGTCAAATTGTAAGCGTGTGAGCCCGCCTTAGGCTAAGCCGAAACTCAAATCTAACATATTAATGGAGTTGTGTACCGTTAAAAATTGGGTTTACTGTAGCTATATAAAATGGAAGAGTGCGATATTGTGCTTCCAATATTACATAGTCCCCAATTTAAATAAGTTGAATCTATATTTTGCCGTGGCCAAGCTGTAAGTACAGGCGACGTGATCGTCGGCATCTCCTAATCTCGAACCTGAAACCGGGGACAAGCTTAATATGTTAAGAAAAATACCGAATTTAATATTAATAATGACTCCAACACCGATCAAAAACTATCCAGAACAGCCGTTTACAACTACGGTACACGACGCAGTCTGGAAGTAAGTCCTTCGTAACCACTGCTGTTAATGATTCCCAAGGGTTTGTGAAGCCAAATCCTAGGACGGCCACAGCATAAACGCGAATCACGCGCGCTGGCTGCTCAGGCAATATCATATAAATATAAATGCTATCGATACACATGGTACCAACAAATGAATTCAGAATATAATGGAACGAGTTTATATAAAGGAAGATGCTTCTGTTTCTCGATTTGAAATGGGGAAATATGCCGTTTGAATCGCCCGCGGTTAATGAATACACTAACCCAGTAATATCGAATTATTATATTCTTCCTTTGTAGCGCCGACGCTTACTATAGGCACGGGAGGGCATGCGCTGCTAATGAGTTTTGGGATTTTACCATGTATTAATTATATATATATTTAAATTAAAAAATATATGCAGAATTACATTGGCAAATTTAATAATTCGGCAACGGCTCCAAAATCCCGGGCTAAACTAAAGTGGTAACACAATGATCACTACTGAAAAATGGATAACTAATCTGCGAATTATGATGTTTGGACAACACCATGTTCGGCTGTTTAGATGGTAATAGAGAAGAGCGTCCTATTCTTCTTTAGGTTTCTATCAGCTGGTTTATTCATACTGATATAATATTACTCGAAATAGTGGTCACTTTTAGCCCAGTAGGACTCTCTATTTAATCCCGATTTTTCGGAAACGTTAATACCACACAGTGATATGAACCACACCAAAGACCAGAGCAGACCGGTCCGGATTGGTTTCTGTAAATGAAGTTGGATAGCTATTGACTGTACTATAAACGGTATCTAATACGGCGTATAACTATTTGAATAATGATGTTGTCGCTGAGCTATTACTTTTGAGGTAGTACTAGCATTTTGCCCGGCTAGGCGCAACTGAGGATCCTTCACAGTCACTGAAACGCCCGGCGTAAGGCCGAGAGACCCAATCGCTACAGTAGACGCAGAGACGAGATGGACATTTTGTTGTGGCTGCTGTTCTTGCTGTTGAGCTATTGTGAAAACAGCCTGAAGAACTTCCCAACTCTTCCTGTACCGCTGATCGCGAACATCGCAATGCCTAACCCACTGCCGTTTAATCGCCTTCCATCGCTTCGTATGCCACCTGAGAATAGCGGACTTGTCGCAAAGATCTGAGGAAGCAATCTGCAAAAAATGATGCAAAACTACAACCTGTCTCAATTATATACAAGATAAAGGTGACGTTTCAAGGTTTATCATACACCAAAAAGCAATGTTTGTTCTTATTTCTGGTTAATTAATACTGCTGTCCCAGAAGTTAGCATGGCTAAGTGGGACATGATTTTCATTATTTAATACTAGAATTCAGTCAACTGTTTTCAGAAATCAGAATTCAGTGTTTAACGTTCAACACCCGACTCGCGAATCAAAACTGCATTATCACTAGCAGCTAGGCTGACAATAATTACTCCATTTATGCTTTATTATTTAAATTAACATGTAATACTTTTTAGTCAGTTTTAATCCAAGGTTTTGATATCAAAATTCTCTATCCTGTTCTACTAAACCTATTGAATTCTCAGTTTCGACCAAATATTCTCATTGGTCAGGACCGTGTAATTTGGCGGCGTCTGAATGTCTTTCTTAGTGTGCCAAGGATAACTCAACTTTGGCTGGGTGGATTGATTCGCACTATAATAGCTAATTAGAAAGCTTGAGATCTCTATTTTGTCGTTTAATAAGGCGCGAAACTCGGTTACAACATCTTCCCCCGAATAACCGGGCCAAAGATGCTCTTGCCAGGTTCTTATAAGGTCCACAAAATCGCGTTAGTTAATGTAACTCGACAACCGGTGTAGATATTTGAGTCAAACTGGGCTCATTTCGTAAAGCTAATAAGCCTCCATAATATATACATTCTTTGCTACGAGTTTCTTTTAGGATGCAGGACTTGGGTCAAAACGGGTTATAAAATGGGCCCATGAAAACCAAAACACACGAAGAAGGTAAAATCTTCACAACCACTCTAGGTATATGGGTGTTTCTGGTATCATTTTGTAGATCAGTTTATCTTTTAATAGCTGCTGATGTCGCTATTTATGCTGCGGTGTTGGGTCGAAAAAAGTTTTTCAATGGGTCCGTCGGAGCTAAAATACGCGAAAATGTTAATATCTCTGCAACAGCTCGAGATATATAGGTTTTTGGTTTTAATTTGTAAAGCATATTATCCTCTATATAGCTACCAGAGATGGAACTGGGTCACTGTCTCATGACTCAGCAACCCACGGAAGGTGTGACCCAGTTCTCTAACTGACTCAGTGACCCGGCCGAAATAGTGACCCATTTGACCCAGTTATCTGATATCTGTTAATTCATTCGAACATCTGATATTCGTTCATTCTAAAATTACGGAAGGTAAATTGCTCAAAATGACTATCTCTATATTACACACTTTCCAATTTTTCGAAAACAAATGGCACCACGTATACCCTAATTTTATTCCATGTACGTGTTAATTTTTTCCAGCGATGTAGCGGTGCCAAGGC